>CANXYI010332863.1:0-13817 GCA_948208565.1 Hura crepitans | reverse complement strand
TCATTTTTGTATTTTTATTGTTTCGTTAAAAATTCTTTTGATAGCTAAACAAATAATTATTTATACGAAAAATATATTTTGAGGAATAAATTTAATATTCAATACTATTTATTTTGTGCATTATTTATTAAATATTATATTCAATAAATTTGATAATTTAAAAATAAATAAATATATAGAAATTTAAATATTGTATTAAAAAAATTAATAATCTAAGTAGAAAATTATTCTATTTATTAAAAGATATTTTAAATATTTTATTTTAAAATATATTTAATCTAGTAATATACTTTTTTTATTTATTAAAATTTTCATTTTATGTTGGAATTTCTTATTTAGTAATATCGTATAATTAAGATAATAATTTTTAAAAAATCAGGGATGTTTTATCTAATTTTTTCAACTTAATAACTATGTTAAAACTAGGGGTGAGCATTATTCACAAAAATCGGAGTTTTAATCTCTTATAATAGGTTAAAATATATTTACACTAGTTTGATACTAAAATTTGGTAAAATTATATGAATATATTTGAAATAAAAGATTCTTATTTATTTTAAGGTACTAACTTATCATAAAGTTTATTTCTATTTTTAAATAACTTCGTTGTTAAGAAAATAAAGTTAAAATAACATTTTTTTTTAAAAAATATATATTTATATACTTTTTAGCAGCATTGATGTGTAACACATTTTATAAAAAAAGTTCATTAACAACCTTAATCTCTAAACAATTGTTAAATTCCTATGCTATCAATAAACTTGTTATTAGTTGGAAACCTCCGCCCTATGATTGGATTTGCATGAATTCTGATGGGGCAAGGAGTAGCAGCGATCTTGTTACGGTTGGTGGACTGTTTTGAGACTGGTGCGGAAAATGGTTGGGAGGATATGCTGTAATGGTGGGTCATTGCTGTGCATATGGGGCTAAATTAATGAGTGTGCTACTGGGACTTCAAGAAGCACGGAAGTTCGGTTGCCGTAGGATTGAGGTTCAGATAGATAATGCTGCAGTGGTTCGTTCCTTGACAAACAAAACACGTAGAATTACGCCTCATGGCGATGTTGTGAACATGACTAATGAGTTAGTCAAGCAAGATTGGGAAGTGAGATTCACTCATGTCTATAGATAGGCAAATATGATAGCTGTTGAATATTTTACATTAGTTAATTATAAGATGGTTGTGCTCCTTATAATGGAATGTGCAATCTTCTCTTTTTAAGTTAGTTTTTGGGATGTGTTAGGTAAGAGTCAATTTTCTTAATATGGTATTAGAGCCAAGTTGAGATGTTGGGTCCACCTGTACATGCCTGCATATATTCATGTTTCAGATTTTTCGCTATATTCAATCCTGAACGTGAAGGGAGTGTATTGAATATTTCACATCGGTTAATTATAAAATGGTTATACTCCTTATAATGAAATGTGCAATCCTCTCACTTTAATCTAATTTTTGAAATGAGTTAGATACGAGTCCATTTTCTTATCAGTAACTGACAAGTTTGCAAACTTGGCTTATATCAGTAAGAGCAGTTTACGTGGTTTCAATCAACCTCTCCTATCGCTCGGTTGATTCTAGTAGGAGATTCTTATGATGTTGCTATTAGCCGTAGCATGCTGATATAGTTTGTTTCCTTCCTTTTAAAAAATAAATAAATAAATTAACTTTTTATAAAATGTGATTCATGTCATTATTTTAAAGTTCATATAAACAACATTTTTTTAATTATGGGATAACTTAGAACTAAAAATTGAGATAGAAGACGAACTAGTACTCAATAGCAATTATGAATTTTTTATATTAAAATAAAGGTTAAAAAATGTAATAAAATTTATTTTAAATTTTAAAAGTTATACTTAAATGGAAAATAAGAACTTCTTAAGCGAGGCTAGTCGTGTATAGTCCACTGATTTAATTTATTGAGTCTAAAAATTATAAAGTCATATATATTCAATTTTTTTTTAATAATAAATCGAATTGAATAAAGTTGAAATGAATAATAAAATCAAAATAATAAAATTTATTTTTATTGATTCGATTCAATTTTAAATATTTAAACTTTTAATTTTTTATATTATTATATACATTTTGAAAATTCAATAAACTTTAATAAATATCAAATCCTAAATTTTAAAACACACCATAATATGAATACTAAATAATTATAATGGAGTAATTATGTATTGTAATTAGTATATTATAAATAATTAAAATTCATTAATACATATATATATATATATACATATTAAATAAATTAATTACGTGTATAAAAGATGGTGGATTTAATTTTTAATATAAAAATTGAATTAATAAATCTAAATTTTATAGGATTATAATATAATTGATTAAATTAATTTAACTAACATTTTCGGTAGATAATATACGAGAGTAAAATTAAGAAAAATAAGGTAACGTTCAAAGCATGCAAATTAGTTGATGCATAAAAAAATTAATTTTTATCTTTTCATAATAATGAAGTGTAACAATAATTTTAAAATAATAATTAAAATAAATATTATTATGAATAGGATAATATAATGGGATTTATTATGAAATAATGATTTAAATATGGCATAAAATAAAACATTTGAAGTTGATTTCGAAAAAAAAACATTTGAAGTTAAAGAATAAAAATAAAATAAAATTATTTATTCTCCCAAATAAATGGAAAAAGATAAAATTGAAAAAAGGAGAGGAAAGCGAAGTTCCCGGGTCTGATGGCTGCTGGCGACGCTGGCAAAACCGAAACAAAACGCACGAAGGCTCACTTTCTGTTCTTCTACTCTGCAGAGAGAAAGAAAAAGGGAATTGTTTAGTTTCAGATCCCAGTCTTAAAAGTCAAAACATTAATTTACTCGATAAGATCCATCATCGCTTCTTCTTTCTCATTTCTCTTCGATTTTCAGTCTGGTTCTCGAGAAAATGGAACGTTTCATCTAGAACCTGCCGCCCATGGATCTGATGCGCTCTGAGAAGATGACATTTGTCCAGCTCATCATTCCTGTCGAGTCTGCTCACCGTGCCATCTCTTATCTCGGTGAACTCGGCCTTCTTCAGTTCCGTGACGTATGTTTCTCTCCACTTAGATCCCTCTCTCTATTCATTCAGTATGGGAATTGGAGGTTATTGTTTTAGTTCATTTGGTATTTTTAGGAAGTTTTAAGTTTGCGCTTTCATTTTGCTTCCATTTATGAGGTTGTAGGATTCGTTGTAGTGGAATGACAGTACTTTATAATGATTCTTTGTGTCATTAGTATTGCATGCTCAGTGTTTGTGGATTTGAATTATTCGGCTTTTGCATTTTGATCATGACTCGCAGTTAATTATTCGTTTCTTTGCAAAATGAATGATATTCATTGGGAAATGCTGTAAGCTCTGTGTTGATACATATTCTGTTCTGTCGCGCTTGATAAATAGCAGAAGACGTATTCAGTAACTTCTTTGAATTATGCATTCCTTAGGTCTTAAGAGTGCTGTAATAGGTTTATTGATCTGATTCTCCTAAGTCTCAAATACTTGATATTTAGTGTATGAGTATTAGAGAAGTCGATGGCTTTTGATTTTTAACTTGTCTGAATTGGTCGGTTATAAAAATAAAAAAAAATTGCATTCGTGATTTACCATTCTTTAAGGTAGGCATTTTTTACTTCGTGATTGATGGAAGTGGCAGTGGTGACTGACTGTAATACTATCGACAATGAGGAGCCATGGTGCACTGTGGATCCTCTTAAATCAAAAGGGCACTGCGGGGTTTGCATGCTACATTGTGCAATATGTTACCTGCTGCCATTTCACATGCATAGGCATGGTTTGCAGATAGTTTTGCATAATATATTTGTACATATGCAATATGTTTAGGCTCAAAGCTTCCACTTCTGGTTATGGACTTGCAAATTACAGTCACTTGTTCGATACTGTTTCATTGACAGTTAGAAATATGAGAAAGTCTTTAATTTCGTACTACTCTACCTTTTTTTTATCTCTTTATAAATCAAATATATGTTGTTTTTAAGCCTTTTGAGTTGTTGATACTTAAATTGGCACTTGAGAGATATATTTGTTTTATATAAAAGTTTTGAGTTTCAATTGTTTATGCCCTTTTGTCTGTGTAAAATGGTGGCTGTAATATTTTGTCCTGCTATACATAGAATTTTTGCCATAATGCATACATGTTAACTATTGACGTAATTGGTCTTTCAAACCTAATGTCCTTATTTTTCTCTTGTGCTAGTTAAATGCAGATAAAGGCCCTTTCCAAAGGTCATTTGTTAATCAGGTATATTCATAGCACTTTCACAAACCTGTGCTGCAATCAGAATCTTTTAAATATTTTGGCAATCCAGATAGAAACTATGAATTCATCTGTATTAGTAGGTCCTGTAGAGAAGTGCATTTTTGTTCTTAAGATTTATTCTGATAAATGCTAATGATTGTGGCATGACACTCATAATTGAACATTTTTAAAATGCTAAAATATTAAACAAGAAAGACAAATGTACTGTTGATTTGATTACCAACCAAACAAGGTCAAGAGCAATCTACTTCTCTGATGCAAAAATGTAGTGGCATTAGCCGTAGAAATGGGCATCAGAAGAATTTTTGGATAAAGCAGAAGCCTGCAGCAGCTGGTCCACAAAAATTCACTAGCATTTACTGAACTATGCGTTTCCCTGTGCAAGGTGCATGCCCTTCTACTCTCATGTTAGCAATATAGCAATGGAAGCTGAACTCCTGGTGGTTTGACATAGAGGAAATTTGGCCACAAGTTGCTTTCCAACAATTCATCCATTATCTTTATTTTTGTACTGCTGCATGACAAAATTTGCAGTGGCTGGCTGCATTTTGTTATGTACGTGTTATTCAAATTTTTGCAGTAGACAATAAACTTGCAGCAATTGCTGAGCACCATCAATTTGGGCTGTTTAAATGTTTGAGTTTCTTTTTTCTCTTTTTTTTTTTTAAAAAAAAACTTAAGGTAAAGAGATGTGGAGAGATGTCAAGAAAGCTGCGGTTCTTCAAAGACCAAATAAATAAAGCTGGTCTCTCATCTTCTGTCCTTCCTGTTGCGGAACCGGATGTTGAACTGGAGGAATTAGAGGTTCATTTCCATCTTTTTGGCTTTTTGCTATGAAGAGTGAATTTCTTCTCTTTATTTTCCTTATACTTTTATGGTGCTGGCAATATATGTAACTAGTGATCAATAAGGGCATTACCCAATGTATACTTTTCATAAGATTTTGACATATTTATAATGCTTTGTGTTTGACCTCTTGTCAGATACAACTTGCCGAACGTGAACATGAGCTGATTGAGATGAACTCTAACAGTGAGAAACTTCAACAATCATGCAATGAGCTTCTAGAGTTCAAATTGGTGTTGCAAAAGGTAAAATGCTTTGCCCTTTCATCCAGTTTTAATCATGTAGAGAGAGAAGCAAATTTATTAGCTTGTACATAGTCAAAATAACTAACTATTTTAAGGCCTTTGATTCTTTGTGAAGCCAATTGTATGGACATTCTTTTGTCCTGGACAAAAAGGCTTTTGTGTCAGCCAAAAAAAGAAAATGTTTGGATGGGACTAAGCACTTGACCTATATTGTCTCATTTAAACGTCAGTTTTTCATATTCAATCATTTTTATATAAGCTTCCTTTAGCTAATACTTTGGAATCTGAATTTTCTGAGCCTCCTATTATTGTTGTTCTGTTCTTTGTCTATTTTTTATTTTTTTGGTGGGGGGGGGGGGGGGGGGGGGTTTGTTAGCCTGTTAAAAATTTTTTATTAGGCAATTCCGGCAGTTGGCTTTCTTGTGTCAAGTAATAATCATGCTCTTGCTGAGGAACGGGAATTAAATGAAAACGTGTACCCTAACAATGGCTATGGTGAAACAGGCTCATTACTGGAACAGGTTCTTGTTATTGTACCCTGTAACTTTATTTATTGTGCGGCAACACTGCTGTTCTTACAATCATGACAGATTCTGCATTATGCAGGAACTGAGTTCTGTACCATCAAACCAGTCAGGTTTGCAATTTATCAGTAGTATTATACCTAGATCCAAAGTTTTGAGATTTGAGAGGATGCTGTTTCGTGCTACAAGGGGTAATATGCTTTTCAATCAGGCATCAGCAGATGAAGAGATTATGGATCCTGTGTCAGCTGAAATGGTTTTCCTCATTTCCTAATTCAAAATTCTTGCATATTGTTCTTTCTTCATGTTAGCTGAATTCACACGATTGATTTTGTGCTGTTGTTAACATGTTATTGGATCTTGTGCAACAGTCCTCATTCCTTAGGGTTATTGATCTTTGCAGGTAGAAAAAACTGTATTTGTTGTTTTCTTTTCTGGCGAACAGGCAAGAACAAAAATTTTGAAAATTTGTGAAGCATTTGGAGCAAATTGCTATCCGGTCCCTGAAGATATAACTAAACAGAGACAAATAACTAGCGAAGTAAGTGTCCTGCTTTGATGAAAAGTAGTAATGCTGTTTTTCTCCCTCTTTAATATTTTTTTAAACCATGTCTG
Source organism: Hura crepitans (assembly GCA_948208565.1). NCBI lineage: Eukaryota > Viridiplantae > Streptophyta > Magnoliopsida > Malpighiales > Euphorbiaceae > Hura > Hura crepitans. The sequence goes on along the minus strand of CANXYI010332863.1, from coordinate 7,292 downwards.
ATAGATGTGCTTGACTCTTTTTCGACACATCTTATTTCTATTGGTAATCATGTCTAGTCATGCCCCCATTATTAGGTGTCTACTAAATTTTGTTTATACGTTTTGGTCACTGGCTGAAACTTCTGGTTCTTGATTGCAGGTTTTGTCACATCTTTCTGAACTGGAAGCCACTTTGGATGCTGGAATTCGCCACCGGAGTAAAGCCCTTGCCTCTATTGGGTTTCATCTAACAAATTGGATGAAAATGGTAGGTCCCTCTACTATGTGCTTCTTTTTGGTGTGATTACTTGTTGAATGGATGATATGGAAATTTTTGATTTATGATGGAATGGTACACGCACTTTTGACTCTGGTTTGCAGGTAAGGAGGGAGAAAGCAGTATACGACACCCTGAATATGCTCAATTTTGATGTTACCAAAAAATGTCTTGTTGGAGAGGGCTGGTGTCCTATGTTCACAAAAGCCCAGGTACCTTGCATGTTTTATGATTGCATTGATCTTATCATAGACATTAATATTTGTTTTCTTTATTGAACTTTAATATTTTTTTTGTCTGAGGTTTTAACCTTTGGAAGCTTAAAATCATTTCAAAAGAGGACATTTGCATGATTGAACAGATTCAGGAAGCACTACAGCATGCAACATTTGATAGCAATTCACAATTGGGCATAATATTTCATGTGATGGATGCTCTGGAATCACCTCCTACATATTTTAGAACAAACCATTTTACAAATGCATTTCAGGAAATTGTTGATGCCTATGGGTTAGTTCTAATGTCATGCTCTCATTGCTAGTTGATGCATATTTCTGTTTATTATTAATTATTAGAATCCAATTCCTTCAAATTAGAGCTCCATATACTTTATGGAAGAAGAGATTGTGATTTGGGTATCTAAAGATTTTATGAGTGAGCTTCGTATCTGATTCTGTTACATATGCATGTTATTAAGCATACTTCATAAGTATAAGAGCATAATTTGTGAAAATTTGACATCAATTCTGGCCAGCTCATTTTATTTCCTCTCTGCTGGGTATCATAAATTTATGGGACCAGCAGGTGAAGTTTCTTGCATGATTTCTCTTGCTTTCAAAAGTTAGTTTCTGGAACTGTTTTATGAATGCTTTATGTTTTACTTGATGCTAAATATTATTGATTTGGACAACTTGCTTTGACTATAGAATACTGTCTGGCTGGCAAGATTCTATTTTATTTTGTATTTATCATCCATTAGATTGTTTAAGGAACTAACACAACAGTTATCGGCAGTGTTGCTAGATATCAAGAAGCAAATCCTGCAGTTTACACGGTTATTACTTTCCCATTTCTTTTTGCAGTGATGTTTGGGGATTGGGGCCATGGACTATGTTTGCTGATTGGAGCGTTAGTCCTTATAGCTCGGGAAAGTAAACTCAGTTCTCAGGTATGATTGCCTTCAATTGTTTAGTTATTTAAGGATCAAATTGATGTATCCTATTTTAAGAAACACATCCTAGCAATACAACTTAGTTTACATCTCTGATGACTAAGTTGACCTTTTTATTATGTCATTTAATTATTTGACCTAAATGTTTACGAAAATTGATTGGAAGTTATTTTCATAATCCCAAGGTTTTTTCTTTTGTTAGTGTAGAAGTTATAATTGACAGAAATACAATTTTCTTGATGCATGAATGCAAAAAAGAAAAATGCATAATTTGATGAATGCTAGAATCAGTACAAAAATATAGGATTCTTATTCTTGCTGTGTTTATTTCTTCAATTCTCTCTACTCTTCGAAAAGGATCTACTTTTATTTTTTTCTGGTGCTAATAATTGCTGTCTTTTTTGTCTAAATCCTATCTTTGGCATTGCTTATGTACTTAAATTGCATATACAATTTTTCGACAGAAACTTGGAAGCTTTATGGAGATGCTTTTTGGTGGGCGCTATGTACTACTACTAATGGCATCATTTTCAATTTACTGCGGGCTTATTTACAATGAGTTCTTTTCTGTACCTTTTCGCATTTTTGGTGAGTCTGCTTACAAGTGCCGAGACAAAACTTGCAGGTAAATGATATTCATTTCTTTTTAGATCTTTATTTGTTGGCCATAAACATTCTTAACATTTTTCATATAACGTAATGCCTTATTTGTTGATATTCCATCTAGTGCTTCGTGATTGTTGGAGTGTAAATGAAGATTTCTATTTTTTTTTTTTTTGGCACTGTTAAATTTTCCTTCTGGAGTTTGGCATACTGTTTCTGGAATCAAAATGTGTTAAAAGATATTGGTAGTGGAATTTAAGTTATCCATCCGTGACTATTTTTGACACCTCTAAATTTGTGGGAAAAAAAGGAAATGAATGTCTATCCTATCAGTATATGATCCTCAACTCATAGTCAATTTGGCCTCATAAATCTAATTAATTGATTATTAATATGGATGAAGTAACATTAATTTGATTTTTGTCGTATTTCTTTTATTTTTGATGAGTATATCAAGCACATGGCACTGCTGTTTTGCTTCTCTTGCACCTTATTTTGTTTTCTTAGGTTTTCATTTCTCCTTTCAAAAGTCTATAAAGAATTTAATTCTTTATGCCATCTAGATATTGCCAGCTTGTATCTTTCCGTTGATTAAATTATTTCGGTTATATTAGCTGTAGTGGTGTTTGTGTCTTTTGAACAGTGATGCACATTCAGCTGGTTTAATCAAATACCAAGATCCATATCCATTTGGCGTAGATCCCAGTTGGCGTGGAAGTCGTTCAGAACTTCCCTTTTTGAACTCTCTCAAGATGAAGATGTCTATACTGTTGGGTGTGGCTCAGATGAACGTAGGAATCATCCTCAGTTATTTCAATGCGCACTTTTTAGGAAGCACACTAGGTATATGGTTTGTTCACCATCTCTGTTTGCCTCCCCTTCCCTCCTATGAGGGTTTTGCCTTCCCTTTTCAGTCAGGTGTGGAGCCATTTACAATGTAAAGGGGGCAATTGCCCCCCCTTACATGAAGAAAATAGATTTTTTTTCCAAAAATTTGGAAAAATTATTTAAAGATACTTCCTTAATCTCTGCAATTGCCCCTTCTATTTTATTTATAACATTTATTAAAATATTGCCTCCCCTTAATATAAAATCCTGGCTCTGCCTCTGTTTTCAGTTGTGTGCATCTTAATGGAAATATAGTATGCAACTTATTTTTGGGTCTTGGTGTTAGGTATCAGTTTGTGCCGCAGATGATTTTCCTGAATTGTCTTTTTGGGTACCTCTCATTTCTCATTATCATCAAGTGGTGCACTGGTTCTCAGGCAGACCTGTACCATGTAATGATTTACATGTTTTTGAGCCCCACCGAAGACCTTGGTGAGAATGAATTGTTCTGGGGCCAGAGACCATTACAGGTGTGAGCTTGGGCATGTTATGTTTTGTTGCCAACCATGTGCGCGATGTTTTTATATTTGCTGTTTATTCTCATAATGATGAATTTGATGCTTGACATTTCAGATTATTGTTGCTTTTGGCTATGGTTGCAGTTCCATGGATGCTGTTTCCTAAACCATTTATTTTGAAGAGGATTCATTCAGAGGTACATGGATAGTTGTCGGTTCTTTTGGGATTGATAGTTAAATAGGATCACTATAGAAGTAATTAGAGAAGTGATGCGTCTTCCATTTTTTGCTACCCATTTGTGATCAACCTACTTAAGCAAGCGTTTTATAGTTGTCCTTAAATATTATCAAACTGAATGAGATATCATGAGGGCCATTGGTATGTAAAGAAACCTTTGAGAGCTGAAACTTTATATTAATCTGTTCATGAAATTTGCTTCTGATCAAAATATTGATTATGGTCTCAAGTGATTAACTAATTGTGAAAATTGCAAATTTATTTTTCCTTACCATGATAGGCTTTGGCTCACCATAAGATAAATTGTGTCTCAAGTGATTAACTTCTTCTTTCCCCTTGTGCTGTATAGAGATTTCAAGGGCGCACCTATGGACTTCTTGGCACATCTGAGGTGGATCCTGATATGGAACCTGGATCAGCGCGACCACATCATGATGATTTTAATTTCAGTGAGGTGTTTGTGCACCAAATGATACATTCCATAGAATTTGTTCTTGGTTCAGTCTCAAATACAGCATCGGACCTTCGGCTTTGGGCTTTGAGGTGCTAAAAATTATTTTATTTTTTATTTTGCTTTTATTTTTTTATGGCTTAAATATCTCATGTTCCATAGTTGTTTATTGTGCACCATTTATTGCTATTACAGCTTGGCACACTCTGAGTTGTCTACCGTTTTTTATGAGAAAGTCCTCCTCCTTGCTTGGGGGTAAGCATTTTTATATTCAAAATATATTGCATGCTATAATCTTGCCTCGTTTGAGAGAGTCTATAGAGCATCAATTTGGCAATGTGCAACTGGTTAGTTTTTACCAGGGTTAATGATAATCTCTTTATCTTGTGTGCTACCTCTTAGAATAATCATTTGGAGTGTTATTGTGGGGTTGGTACTAGTTCAGAATCTTCAGATCCAGCAATATAGTCATCCCACTCTCTTCCCAAATAAAATTTCACTTATCAGTCACTTCTGTGGGAACTGTTTCCACTGTCATTTAATGTGAAATATTATCTCATTTATTGATGAAGAGCTATCTGTCGCAGTTCTGGTATTTGAACTATTTCTTGATTAATGCATGTGTAGAAGTACAAATACTTGCATTTCATATACAATATCACGTTCCGTATTTTCTGATGATAGAAATGGCTATTACTATCACAGGTACGACAACATTGTAATCCGGTTAGTGGGGCTTGCAGTATTCGCATTTGCCACTGCCTTCGTTCTACTAATCATGGAGACGCTCAGTGCATTCCTTCGTGCCTTGCGTCTGCACTGGGTGGAATTCCAAACTAAATTCTACAACGGTGATGGCTACAAGTTCAGACCTTTCTCTTTCGCCTTGATAACAAAAGATGACGATTAATCAAAATTCACAGATCTCGCAGTTTTGAGCAAACGGGTGTGAGATAGAATGAACAGAGGCGGGTATTCTTTTCTAACAACCTAAACCCTGGCAGATCCTTTTAGAGCGTTGTTGCTCGGAGATGAAGCTGGACGGGTTGAACATAGGTATGTGAAAATGCCGACTTATATTCTTTGGGTTTGGCGGTAAATAATTTTTTCTTTAATATAAGGCTTGATACCGGCATAATGCAGATAGGTACATGCCGTTATGTCAAAGTGAAAAAATAAAAATTTTTAATTTAACAATGAATATCGATATGTAAGAGAGTACTTCCTTTAACATTGGTGGAAGTTGGAAGCTGTAAAAAGGAAGAGCCATAATAGAAGTAGCAGTTAAAAGTAAAATGTATTCTGGATAAAGAGTGATTTGGGAGAGGTAAATTTATAAGTGTACACACAAGCGTAGATTTTGAACATTTTGTTTATTTTATTATATCCTTTAGATGTAATTAGGGGATCAGAAACTTGCTTTCTCAATCTTTGTAAAACCATTCTTTTTTTTCTATAGAATTTCAAAGAGAACCACTCACATGTTTTCTATTTTCTTTATAATTCTTATGCTTCTTATTAGAATTTCAACTAAAAATGTCCTAATTCATCCAATAAAATCTTCATATAATTGAGCTAAAGTTTGCAATCGATTGGTTCGGTTTGAAAATTAAACAAATCAAATAGATCAAATTTTTTATAAAAATAATTGAACCGATTGAATTAAATAAGAAAATTCGAACTAAATCAACTTAAGTTTTTAATAAATTGAGTCCAATAAATCAATTTTTTATATATTTTATTTTTTATATAAAAATAGTAAACATTATTTTAAATATTTAAAATGATTTCATTTTAAAAGAATTGAATTAAATCGAATAAATTGAAATTTTTTTAAAAATAAACTGAATAAATTAAATATTCAACAAACTAAATTAAATATATTGACATGGATATTAAATTTTGTTCATCCTAGTAAACTGAACTTTTTTTTAATGGAAAACCCACTTCCTCCTTTTTTTTTCAACTGAAATCGTAGTGGGATAAAATAATTACGGGGATGATTTGATATATGTGTATTGGGTATGTACTATTGAATTAAACACGCGCTATTATGCGTTTGATCTGATGGTAATGTTTATGAAAATAACTGAACAAACTGAACTGTGTATGAAAATAATCAAACCGATTAAAATTACTATGAAAATTGAAATCGAATTGACCAAATTTTTTAACAAATTGAAATCGAACTAACCGAATTAACTGAACTTTATATATATATATATATATATATATATATATATGTATAAAAACATCAAAACGACGTCGTTTTAGGGCAAAATTATGTAATTTTAAATGTTCAAAACGATGTTATTTTGATAATTCAATCGGTTGGGTTTATTCAATTTTTTACTATAAAAAATTAAAATCGAACCAAAAATTAAAAAGATCAAATTAAATAGATCGAAATAACCATTAATTCAGTTTAATTTTCGAATTCGATTCGATTTTGTAAACTCCTAGTGCATACCGGATGAACATTCAATTAATAATGATTAAAAAAATATTATTTAATTCTTCATTACATTAAAGATTTTCGAAAACTACCAAATATATAGATTTGATTTGAGAAAGATGCGTAAGTGCATATCGATTGGCCGGATGGACGTTCCCGTCGTACAGTACCACTCAGATTGAGACACGCAATAAAATATATAAATACTATCTTCCAAATTATGGATTTACTTTCTCATCTCCAGAGGACAATTGGTTTAATAATAGTCTTTTATTTTATTCATTATCAATATTTCTTTAATATTACTCAGCATTAGTGGAGGGGTATATTCCTTAAATAATAAAATTACCAGAATGATTTTCAATTAAACGTGGCATTGATAATGCATAGCTTTTTCGGTCAATTTGATAATGTATATATAATTTTTTTATTATTATTATCGAAAAAGATAAAAATTAAAGTAATAAAAATATTATAAAGGAATAGATACGAATAACAAACACAAGAATTTCTTATTTTTCAGATTTTTATACACTAGATCATTGTATTAATTTTTTTACTTTTTTTTATTTTTATCAAATAAATTTTTTGTTTCATGGAATAGTAACCTTTACTCTATATTGAAAATGCATTCAATAAAAATTATTTCCATATTCTATTTGAAAAATTAATTAGGAAAGTTACATGACTTATATTTTTTTAAAATTATAAAATTTAATAATTCAATAAAATCATAAAATTTGATTAAAATCATATTTAAAAAAGGACCCAG
>CANXYI010332769.1:0-11483 GCA_948208565.1 Hura crepitans | reverse complement strand
ATATAATCTTTCAGCATACATTTCTTTATCTTGTATGCTTATTCTCTTTTAATTCATTTTGGTATTTTTGCCTCTAGAATTGTGCTATCTTTCTTCAATAAGTGATTTCATTGTTTTCCTTATTTATTTGCTAAAGTTAATTGCTTTGATTGACCATTGATTCTGAAGTGCAAATTGGGGACAGCAAGCTTGAGTGGTAAAAGGCTTGGGAGTGTGAGCTTAAAAGAGGGTAAAAGCCAACTTTTGAGTTAAACACGAGTGTAAACATTCTACTTAGAGTGCAAACACGTGAGGGAGTGTTGTGAGGCCTTTGTATTACTCTAACTTGTTTCTTGCAGCAAACACATCATGAATTCTACAACTAGTAAAAAGAACGAGGAGGTTGAAGATGAAGTACCAGTCGATCCTAAGTTGTTTTATAAGGCTGTTATGGGTGAGTTCCAAAGGATGAGGATGGAGATGCAAGATTTGAGAGCACAAATATCCGAGCAGCCTAGGGGAAACTCTAGAAACACCGGGAACACCAATTCCAATAGAAGATTTGGCGCTGATTCTAGTCTATCTAATGATGAAGAAGAAGTGCAATCTATAAGGGGAAGAGCTAGAAGGGAAGAAAGAAGAGAAAGAAGGGACAATAACATCAATGCAATCAAAATGAAGATACCACCATTCAAAGGAAGAAATGATGCTGAAATATACATTGAATGGGAAAGAAAAGTGGAGCTAATCTTTGCATGCCATAACTATTTAGAATAAAAAAAGGTACATTTGGCTGCTGTTAAATTTTTTTACTATGCTTTAATTTGGTGGGATGAATTAGTGAAGTCCAAAAGGAGGAATGGTGAAGATCCCATTGCTAGTTGGGAAGAAATGAAGAGATTGATGAATAAGAGATTTATACTAGCTTACTATCAGAGAGAGCTCTATTAAAAGTTGCATAATCTCACTCAAGATACAAAACCAGTAGAGGTAAATGAAGTATTTGAAACTCAAGCTAAAAGCAAATTAAATGCTAGCAAAAGGCACGAAGGAAAAGAATTTGAAGATATTGGATATAGATTGGATAAGATTGAAAGAATGTTTTAAGCGTATATGGAACATGAAGAAAGAAAGGAAAAGAGGAGAGAAGAGATATTTAAGGAAAAAAAAGAAGAGGAATCCATTAATGAGGACGAATCTATAATGAAGTTGATACTAAAGAAGTTATTGAAGTTAGAGAAGAAGAAGTGGAGAAGATTGAGATATTGAACATCGAAGAAGAGCATTTGATTATGGAAGAACAAGATTGCATTCATGCTCCTTTATTACCTAAGGAAGAAGAATTACAAGAGGTGGTTATGAAGGAGGATGAGATTGTTCAGAATGAAGTAATTTTAACCAACCGTGTCATGTTTAGCTTTTTTGATTTTGATTTACAGATTAATGATGAAGAAGTTTATATTTTTTTACCAACTATCAGAAGGAAAATATATGATGATGAATATGTTCCTAGATCTTCAATTCCAAATTATAATAAGACGAATATTTTAAGACAAATCTTTTCTGAAGAGGGAGGAAATGATATGAGCAAAGGAGGGCAAAACGGTCATTCCAACATACGAGGGCAAAATGGGGATTTTACCATGCCTGATGGACCAATAATAAGAGCAAAGGCCAAGAAGTATAAGGAAGCATTGCAAGCTTTCATGGGTCGAATGATTAGAAGCATTACAAGCTCATGATGACACGAATATTCTACCACACACAAGCAACCATGGTGGGCCGAATCTAATAAATGGGCCACACTCAAGCTTATTTAATTACTTCAAGTTAAAAAAGTGACTTTGGGTTGTCATATACTTGTTAGGCTTGTGGGCTTAAGGAATATTAAAGCTCAATGGCTACACTTCTAAGGGGCTTAAGCATAGGGAAGGGCCTTGTTTGGTTTATTAATTAATTACTGTATTTTTAAAAAATTTAATTAGAGTCAAATAAACATATCCCTTATTTTATTTCCTATTTTGAAAAACAAGGGCCTTGTTTGGCTTAGCTTTAATTTTTGTAATTTTGTTTCTTTGTTAAGAGGTTTCATCCAAAATATGCCCCTTGCTTTTTATTTCCTTATTGAAATGGAGGTTGGCGTAAGAGGCCTATAAATAGCCTCATTGTTGGCTTATAAAATCACAATTGAATCATTAACAATATTTGTGAGTTTTTCACATAAGGCTTGGCCTAATTTATATTGGAGATGATAACTTGTCTTCTCTTTTTTGCAACAAGAGTTGATTTTCTTCCAAGGTAATTTCTTTGGTGAATTTATGTTCTTGTTATTTTAAAATCAACCAATTACTTGTGTTTCCATACATGTATTGTTTGTGGGTGCAATAGGTTGGGAGTTTATTCTCATTCTTATTCTAGCCATATTGTATGTTTTAAAGGTTTTGGGTTCTTTAACCTTGGGGTTCCGCATCAACCAAGCTTGACAAGAATAAAGGATTAGGTCCAAGAAATGTAGCAAAAGATGTTAAGTTTGGCGTATAGGCTTTCAAAGTGGGCTACACTTCATATGGGCCTAGTTTATTTTATGTGAGAAGGGCCTTGTTTGGTTGAATATTTAATTATTCTAATATTATTTCAAGATAGAAAATTTAATTAGGAGTCAAACAAATGTGTTCCTTATTTTATTTCCTATTTTGAAAAATAAGGGCCTTGTTTGGCTTAGCTTTAGTTTTTGTAATTTTATTTCTTTGTTGAGGGGTGTTATCCAAACATGCCCATTACTTTTTATTTCCTTATTGAAATGAGGGTTGGTGTAATAGGCCTATAAATAGCCTCATTGTTGGCTTTGTACAATCACAATTGAATCATCAATAATATTTGTGAGTTTTTCATATAAGGCTTGGCCTAATTTTATTAGAGATGATAGCTTGTCTTCTTCTTTTTGCATCAAGAGTTGATTTTCATCCGAGGTAATTTCTTCGGTGAATTCTATTCTTGTTATTTTTAAAAATCAACCAATGTATGTTTTAGGGGTTTTTGGTTTTTTAACCTTGGGGTTCCACATCATGGACCAACAAATGACCAAGTCAAAAGTAAGTCTATGAGGACTATCATTCACCTAGTCAAAATTGAAAGGCCCATGGGCCACAACCCAATTAAACTTATCAAAAGCCTACATCCATATGGACTTGTGTTTCACAAGTTTTAGTCTGCACAGACTTTTCGACGAAAAGCTTCCATATCTTAATCTTTCTATCTAGACTCTGATTCCTAATCCTAATTAGATTCCTCCTCTTTCTGGATGGGAATACTGCCCAAAACCACTATAAGTACCTTTCTCAAATGATGGAGAAAACACTTCTGATTATCCAAAAAAACCCTAATTTTGTGAGTCTAAGGCGTTTAGACTCCAAAGCAGGATTCGATCTACTAGTCCTTTATTCTACACGAAATAATTCTTTCTTTCAAAACTTAACCTTTTGTCTTGTAGCTTGGTGCAATATCTAGGTAAGTTTTGAGGTCACTTTAATTGTACAATATTTCATTCTTCCTTATGATTTCAATAATCTCCAAGGATTAATTATTCATGTGAGGTGGTCTTCTATGATCCCCACATCAATTATAGGATGAGATAATGACTTATCAAGCTTACACATTTATTTTGCATGTCTTTTGAACTATGATTGTGTATTCTGTCTAACGACACAAGTCCACACAACACGAACGTATTTTTTAAGTTATAATTATGTTGTTTAATTCGTACGATTTACGCTAGATAACATGTCTATATTTCATCTTTTGTATTATGTTATAATGTTCATTTAGTACTTGAGGATGTATGCTTCACTCATATTAATCCCTGACATATGTTATTAATGTATATTTATGATAAATATGCCTTCATAATCGAACCTTGCATGCTCCGATCTTTAATATGCATTTGTATTTATTTCGAAATCAGTATAAAGTTCGCATGGACTCCTTTTTGCAAGGATCTATAGTCTATACGAACATTAATGATGAGTAATTGCATGATTATTAGGTCCACAAATATGTAAAATACAATATATGGTTTTTTTGACATATCACCATGTAAGTGTTAGGTAAAAGCTTGAAATGTCATCATATGAATGATTAACATGGACATGAGTCATTGTTATTTTGCTTTGATAATACTATTTGTTAACATGTCATTTTTTATGTCCACACAGACTCCTCTCATAAGGGTCTGATGTCTACACAGATTTGTGTCTTCTAGTTTGATATAATTGACATTCGTATGTGCTTATGATACCGCCATGATTGATGTGTTTCATATAACATTTCAATAATTACTTTGATGAATTAACACTATTTGTTGGATACTTGTATACATAATTTGAGGTCCTGTGGGACCATGTATTGCTACTCTAATTGTGTTCTTCGAGTGAATCTTAGCTAATGACCTTACTTTGGAGATGGGTCTAAATGGACAAAGTCCAATCTTTATCATGTAATTCGCATGGGCAAATTCCAATCACCACATGCTATCCGCATGGACCTACCAATTCAGAAGCAGGACCAATTGTTTATTCTTATGTTTATTTATTTGGTTTTGTACCTTTCATCTCTTCTATTTATTTTTGGTTGTAATAAATGATTATAGTAACTTGTTTTACATGTAAAAGTACAATTCCATGTTAATGATTTTTCTACATAATTAATTGGTGTTTTCTTAATGAAATGGTTTTGAGTTTTCCTTAATAAAAGTCACATAAAACATATTTTAATAAAGGTTAATCTCCTCCAGATGGGAGTTGGGCAACTACCACCAATTCCTATGGAATTATGGGTAGTTGTCAGGTCAAGTCACAACTAATAAATGACCCAATTTGTGGATATTCAAATTATATTTATGCTTTATTGTACATTTTGAATATTGCAACTTATTTTTTTTAAAAGGTGACATATATGCTTTTAACTATAATGTTTTCTTGCATGATACAAAATTGATAAACATTAGAATATAAAAGAAGGTATATTATTTGGGCATAAATAAAATCTAATTCTAAATCCTTTCTGGGCAAAAGATCAGTGATTCTAGTGTAAAGCCAGGTAGCGAATCTAAACACTAACCGCCTTGTCCTCGGTACATCAAAAATCTATAGTGGTGACACCACTAGGACTGAGAATTGAATTCGAAAGTACCTAAATAATATACCTTTTAATATTCTAATTTTTATCATTCCCATGCATTTCATTCTATATATGATGTGTCCCTTTTTACCCTGTATGGTGTTGAGAACCATAAACCCATTTTTCATTCAAGAATGGAGAATTGCTAGCATATCTATCACTCGTAAGCGTTATGCCTTCAAGTATATCAAACGGTGAGCTAATCAATAGTCATTACCCTTGAGTGGGAATACCTGTTAAGAGGGACCCCTACTTGTGGGAGCCATAAAGCCTTTTCAGACCAAATCATAAAGCCCATATAGTTAAGCTTAGCAATTTCCCCTAGGTTGTATGACCCTAAGTATTTGTGATTGTATTATGATTGCTATGTCGGCCTATTACATTTAACCTTATTTGAAGTAGGGCCAAGCCTATTATGCCTTTTATCTAGAATAGGCCCAGCCTAAATTCACTTTAAATGAGACTTAAATGTTATAGGCCATCATTTTTGCATGCGCTTTAGATACAAGAGGTCATTGGGCCTAATTAAGCCCATAATCGAACCTGGATATCCCTTGTTAATGCTTAGGTAATCTAACCTAAGAAAGGAACATCTTAACCATGTGTACGGGAGAAATGGAAGGTTAGAAGGCTCATTGCTTGTGTTTGTCTATGCTGCATCACTTGCATACCATGCATACATTGCATCATGCAGTACAAGTGTATATTGATTATGCATCACATTTTAACCCTTTGTTTTTTTAGCCATCATTGATTGCTCATTCACAACTCAGTGATAAAGAGTAAGCAAGCACATTTGCAAAACAGATGATTAAGCACCAATCCTACCTAGGAGAGGAACCATGTCAGGAGATGAATTTGTCACCAAATTAATGCTAGTAGAGGTCATGAGAGAGATGGAGAAAAGGATGATGATGGCACTCACCAATGCCATGTCTAGCATGCATACCCAGAAAGAAGAGGGCCAGACTTCTATAGCTCACGAATGAAAGGAGGTAGTAGATGAAATAGATGATTAAGTGTCCGATGAAGACATCCCTTTGGTCAGGAATACTTACAATAGGGTCTTTCCACCTAAACCAATCGAGGATGATTAAATCAAGAAATTGAATGAAAAAATAAAGGCTATGAGTCGCCTCATCACTAGAGGGAAGGACATTAAACTAAATGACATTAGTTTGAGGCTAGATTGCACCATGCCTCACAAGTTCAAAATGCATGACTTAAGCAATTTGATCGCACCAGAGATCCAAGGACCCACTTGAAGCAGTATGTTGTAGCCATGAGATCTACTAATCTCTCAAAAGATCAGATATTAAGCTTATTCAGTATGTCTTTCACTAGTCAATCTTTGGACTAGTATCATTACTAGGAAAAAAGAGTCAAAGATGACTGGGTTGAGCTAGAAAGGGCCTTCAGTAGACAATATTCCGACAATGCCAGCATTAAAGTGACTCTGAAAGATCTTGAGCTAGTAAGATAGAAACCAAGTGAAACCTTCTTTAATTACCTCGAACAATAGAAGGCTAAGGTGTTAAAGATGGGAAATAAGCTCGATGATGTTGACCAAATAAAGATGTTCATTCAAAATGCTAACAGTTACATGAATAGTGGGTTTATAGCCAAAGTTATTACTAAGGAATAGTTACAAGATATTGCCATTGACTTGGAGATAATTTATCAGAATAGGGGATTCAAGAGGACGGGCAATTCGAACTATTCCAAACAATAATATAGGGGGTACCACCAAAAGTGCCGATGCAAATATTGTACAAGGTAAATGCTACTCCAACCTAAGGAAGTCCTTGTGCTAGTGTTTAAGAAAACCAGTCAAAGAAGGCAAGCTACAACATCTCTAACCTCAACCTCAGAATGGCCCTCTGCCTCTTAGTCATAGGCACGATCAGTATTGCACCTTCCACTAGAGAATAGGCCATCTTACAGACAATTGCAAAGTCCTTAGAAAAGTCATACATGAATTGATTGAAACTATAGATGCCTCACTTTTTGGCCTATGATAATAACCAAAGACAAGCTCTTAAGCAATGACACTGATCCCTTAGGAAGTTGATCTGTACTGACCTATTTTAGCCCTTGAAATATAGTCCATACAGACAAACACCACTTAGGTTCGTACTAAACCAATCCTCTCTATCAAGCCCACGACTCAAGGTCTACACAGAACAAGCCTAAGCCCCATTTGCATGGATTAGCTCAAACTTCGCCCAAGATTTGGCCCAAAGCCCATAGACTGGCGGGAAAGCATACCACCTAGGTCTGCACAGACCAAGTAGTCCACGTCTACATGGACCTGACAATGAAACCTTCTAAAGCACGGGATCCCTATCCAGATGATGAATCCCAGTCCTAGAAGGACTTTACCACCTCTAAACGGGATATCTAACCAGAACCTATAAATACCCCTCCTAGGGTATGAGAGGGAGGGGTAAGCTTGGAGGCTCTTTAAGAACAGTGCTCTGAGTATCCAAGAGATCCATTTTTAGGAGTTCAGGCGAGAACTCCAACAAGGATTCGATCTACTAGTCTTTTTAGCCCTTATTCAGAATTATTCTTTTTTCAAACCTCTACCTTTTTTATGCCATTGTTCAAGAATTCAATCACAAGGTAAGACCTGAGGCCTACTACTATACATATTGATACTATTTTCTTGGACCTAGGATCTCCAAGGATTGATCACAAGTGACATAATTCTATGTAATCCCCACTTTGATCATAGGAGTAAGTTGTCGTTTTAAGTTCTTTCGTATTGTACAATAGACTGTTTTTATGTTATAATTATTCTATTATTTTCATCCTAATTGCATAGATCTATCTATAAGCATGATGACGTTCACACAGGCTTACTTTATTGATATGTGCATGATTTATCGTCCGCATGGACTAATTGATGTGGAACCTCAAGATAAAACTTGATAATGTAATCCACGCAGCTAGGCTTTAAAACCAATTTAAACAGCAATTGAACAAATTGAGATCTAGCACCTCTAAATTCAATTAATGAATTAGCAATACCAAATATAAGAATCCCAAATGTCTAATTAAACTAGGTTAATTAGCAATTCAGAGATAAAGAAATCAAGAAAGAATCACCACAAAGCAAATACCTTGATAAGATGACAATTCTTGACAAAAACACAAGAGAAATCCACCCTTCCAATTAATAGAACTCACCAATTGAGAATAAAATGTTGAATGTCCTTTCCCTTACATTGGTTTGCCTTATATAGGTAGCAAACAAAGCTTATACAAGAGTTGTGTTCTATTTAAACTACCTTATAGAGTTAATTCCTTGATAAACTACCTCAATAGGATAAGTTTATAGAAGAAATAACCTCTTGGCCGAATTTCTACATAGATATTAAGTTATAGGGTTGTTTCAAGCTTAACCCAATATATTTGCCTTCATATTTCACCTTTGGCCCAATTCGCCAAGCTTGAATTCTGGCCCAACTTGAATCTTAGTCTTAGCTTGAATCTTGGTCCAATCTTGAATCTTCATAAGAAGGCCAATCCAAATTCTTCAAGGTCCAAATGCATTTGAGCAGCCCATATGATCCATTTGAATGCATAAGCATCTCACATGATTGATAACACATGTATGGCACATGACTGGTAGCCCATGGTTGGCACATGATAGGCACATGGCTAACACATGTCTTGCACATGACTTGTTGACTTTTGTCCTAAAATTCCAAAAAGGAAATTTTTGACCTAATGGTGTGAACTATGTCCTAACATAAGAAGTTACACCAAAAGAAAACTAGAAATGACAAAAAAAAGGGTCCAAAGACCAAAAAGGAAACTTTTTGACCTAATAATGTCAAAGGCTTTATTACATACAAAACAACCTAAATAAGGACTAAGCCAATTTGAATAGGCTAATATACATCACAAAGTTCATTATTGCTTGAAAGTCATCCTTGCATATATCATTCCTTTGCTCCTAAAAAAAGATTCGTCCTCGAATCTTTTCTTGTTATAATTTGGAGTTGAAGATCTTGGAATGAATACATCTTCATATAACATCCTTTTGATAGTTGGGAAATGAATGATAGCTTCCTCATGATGAACCTACAAATCAACATCAAGAGAACTAAACATAACATGGTTAGTCAAAATTAATTCATTCTCCATCGTCCCATGCTCCTCCTCAAACTCTTCAGACAATTCATCCTCCTTTGGTAATACAAAATCAAGACTTGCATGTTGATTTTCCACCATCAAACACTTCTTTTTTTCACTAAGGATCTCAACATTCTTCTCTACTTCTTTTTCTTTAACTACATTCACCACTTCACCATATAAAACCTTATCAATAGCATTCTTATCTTCTATAACTTCATTTTGGATTTCAACCACATTAGAAAATGAAGTAGGCATGTCAACCACATCTTCAATTTGACCCCATTTGAATTTTGAATTATAGCCTCTTCTTCTTCTTTCTTCTCTAAATCCATCTGCTCTTTTCTTTCTTTTTCTTTCATGTATTGTTGTTGAATTTGTTTAAATAGCAATCTCACATTATCAAAATCTTCTTTCAACATAACAAGTCTTTGTCTTGTTTCTTTAGCTTTATCATCTCTTCTTTCATCTTTCTTTGGCCATTTTGAACTCCAAGAAGGATAGTAATTAGATGAATTACTTGCTATACCCTTTGGTTTGAGTTGTCTCCCCACCGTTTTAAAGCCATGAGTTAGACTTTGCAACCTTTGATGTTGTTCTCTATAATAATATGAAGGAACAAATTGTCTCCTCATTAATGCCTTCATTTCATCCCATGTTACAATAGGTTTTTCTCCATATTGCCTTTCATTCAGCACCAACTAATCCCACCAAACAAAAGCATAGTTAGTAAATTCAATAACAACAAGTTTTACCTTTTTCTCTTCTGAATAGTTATGGCATTCAAACATCATTCATCCCTTTAAAATGTGGAATCTTCATTTTGATGGGGCTAAGGTTTTTATCTCTTTGGTTGTCACCTATATACTTGCTTGAAGTGAATAACATTTTGACTTGTGATAACATATTCTTGACATTTTTCACAAAGTGTTTGTAAGAAAGAAAATCATGAGTAATAAAACCTTACAACACTCCCTCACGTGTTTATTCTCCAAGAGGTTTAGTCACTCATGTTTCACTCAAATTTAGGCTTTTACCCTCCTTTTAAAGCTCACACTTTGCCTTTTACCTCTCAAAAGGATTCTCCACATCTTTTTGCTTCAGAACCAAGTCCTCATATCAATGCAAATACAAGCAGCGCATAGAATTAGCAAAGAAATAACCTATCAAAGAAAATGCAAGAAAAAAAATGCTAGAAGAAAATGTAAAAAAAACATGAAATTGAATTAACACACAAGGAGTATAAAGCATGTGTGTTGTTGATTTTTGTAAAAAATGAGTACGAGAAAACAAATTGTAACTCAAATAATGCAAATGGAAGCAAAAGTGGATATTCGACAAAAATGGAAACTATAGATGCAAGCAAATGACAAAGTAAAATTGGTGCAGGAATTTTGATTTCTCCAAATGATGAACCAAAATATGACCTAAAATATCCCAAATGATGATGATCTAAATGTATTCTAATGGTAAACAATACTTAGGAATGAATCAAAGCCCAAATTGCAGTATGATCAAGTATACTTACTTGTAACCCAATATTGTGCAATATATCTCTTTTGCTGCTCAAACTCAATTTTGGTGCTCAAATCAATAAACTTCAGCAAATGTATGTTAATTAAATTCAAATAATCCAACTAGCACAATCGAATCACCAAGACACACCAATTTGCACAATTTCAATATTCTTATTATTTTATGCACAATTTCCTTTCCTTTTCTTTTTTTTTCAATTTTTTTCGAATTATTGATACTCCAACAATAAAAAAAAACTTAATTGAACTAAAAATAAAAAAATAAAAGCAACAAAATCATGATTGGATCAAATATGCTCAAATTCATCTTAATTGTTGTTCTATGCGTTCTAGGCTGCAAATAGATACTCCAATTACGATTTTATACCTATGGATAAATATTCAATTATCCTAAACCTAGCTCTGAGACCAAATGATGTGGAACCCTAAGATCAAACTTGATAATGTAATCCACGCAACTAGGATTTAAAACCAATTTAAACAGCAATTGAACAAAATGAGATCTAACATCTTTAAATTCATTTAATGAATTAGTAATACCAGATATAAGAATCCCAAACCTTTAATTAAACTAGATTAATTAGCAATTTAGAGATAAAGAAATCAAAAAAGAATTACCACAAAGCAAATACCTTGATAAGATAACAATTT
>CANXYI010332548.1:0-13903 GCA_948208565.1 Hura crepitans | reverse complement strand
ATTTATGGATAAGGCTTGTGACTAGTGGCACCCAAAAGCTAGTAATTGGAAATGGCATGAAAAAAAGGGATGTCATATGTAGAATGTTATATGTATTAATACATGATTATGTGAATATGAATAGTATATTATTTTGGCATGAAATCAAGTAAGATGTATATCTTAAAATGGCATGTAATATAGGTAAGAAATGGCATGTAAAGTGGCTTGAAAAATGACCTTATGCTTGGCAAGAAATGATGCATGAAAAGTGGCTTGAAAGTTTGCCTATAAGGGCTATGAATTGTAAATGAAAACCATGTTTATTTGTATGCCCTTGAGGGCTATTGTTTATAATTGTGTATGATGGCATGAATGCTTAGATTTTTGCCTAGATTATGGCCCAAGTTTTGATTGGCTTTAGGCTTATGACTGTATGAAATTGCTTGTGAAAATAAAACTAAAAAATAAAGTGAAATAGAATTAAAAAGCTTAGTTAAAGCTTAGCCGCAATGACCTATAACTATCCAGTTGACCATTACCTGAACCAAAAATGTTACTAGATAGAAAGTGTTAATTTCCTAAAAAATAATGCTATGATAAATTATAATATATTAAACCTTGTATATTGGTAATAGTAGAACTTGATATTAATTTAGGGTTTTTACCCAACAGAGCCAAAATGTTGCTATACCAGACCGGCCGAAAAATAAACTGTGTAGTAAAATTTATAACTTTTTGTATTTGCAACTTAAATATTATAAGAACATTATTAGTCAATAAATAGACTTAAAATGAGTTACTTGGCCCACTAGTTAGACACCTTCTAGATATGTTGACCGGTCAACTTAGGGATTTAGCAGCTACTAGTTGTTTGATGTTCAGGTAATGGTGTTATTTGTGGTTAGGGAGACCTACAAGCTGATCTCTATTATGTCACATAGTTGTTGATATTCTTTATGGCAAGGGAGGCCTACTAGTTGATCTCCATTATGTTACATTCTCAATGGTGATTAGTATGGCTCGGGAGGCCTCCGTGCTGATCTCCATTATGTCATATAGATGTTGAGACTTTATTTGTGGCTGGGGAGGCCTATGGGCTGATCTTCATCATGTCACACAAATGTTATTTAATTGTGTCTGGGGAGGCTACAGCTGATCTCCATTATGGCACATATGCCGGTGCAGCGTCATTAGTCTAGAATGGGGACCATTGCACCAGTTTATTTTCCCTTTAGATCTAGTGTCTGTTAGGGATGTCTCTTGAGTTAGGCCAGTTAAAATGATTAAATAAGATTAATAAATTCATATGTGACTGTGCAGCTGGATATAGGGGCATTTTAGTAATTTTTCTCTAGTAATGAATAAATGCTTAAAATGGTATAATATATGCATGAAGTGACTAATAATTACTAAAGACATAAATTATATGACTTGTGGTGAATTAATTGGATAATTACAGGTAGAAATACCTTAGGGGTAAAATGGTAATCATGAATGTTAGTTTCTTTAACTGAACTAGCATATTAGTATAAGACCAAATTGAAAGTATAATATATAGATTAACCTTTGGACATGGTTTTAATGATTGAATTTGCTAATAAGTATTTTTATACTCAGCGTACTTGTTTCAGTGTGCAGGTACCTAGAACTGGGATGTCACCTTGTAAAATGTGCAGTGGAGTTTAGTGGCCATATTAAGAAGACTAATCACATAAGGATGTATGGTTTTGCACTTTATGTACTTTGGTGGGGGAAATGGGTGTGATGTATATAAGGGACACAGGGTAGTATCTGTATCATTAAGTAGTTCTGTAATAATCCCTATGATTTTTTTTCTTATTTACATGTGATCTGTATGTATGCTTGTGAGCTTGAGGCTCTATACATTTTTATTGTGGCCTGAGGCCTGTGACTGCTGTGTGTTAGGTGATGTTGATAGGATGATATTTGGGGGGCCAGAAGGGTCCAGGAGATGTGATTTATAATATTAAAGTGTTTATAGGTAAATATGAATTTGGTTTAGTGACCAGGGTGCTCGTTGTGCTATCAGATTTTTAAATAATACCGGATGGTGTTAGATTCCTTCTATGACAACTAAAACATGATAGTATGAACTTAAATGGATTATAGGATCCAACTTGATTGAATTAGGAATCAAACAGAGTTGTCTAGTGTAGTATAAGTAAGAGTTAAACGAATAAACATTGGGGAAAATTTTAGGATGGGTGACCTAGTGGGAAGTGCACTGCTTATTGGGTTCCTTTAGGAATCCAGTATGGGTTGTCACATGGACATTATCTCATGCTTATCATAAAATATAGATATACATAAATACTTCATAAACCATATTATGATTCATATATCTTACATACATATCATTACATCACATGTTCCAATCTCATAGGCTTATGATCAATTAACCATTCACATATGTAATTCATCATTCTTATGTAAATTATGCCATTTCATACACACATGCACATACACATAGGCCATTAATCTTCTCAACCCTCCATAATGCTATTCATCTCTTCATTTAACATTTTTCATGTCTATATGGTCATTTACATTCATTCATGGTCATACTTCATACAATACACAAATATATGATAAATACATGTGCACATTTGACAATACTAAGCCAACATATATGCAACATTAAGTAGCCCTTTCAGCCATAATGCCTCCCAAGACTCCAAACATTCAATCTCATATATTAAAATCCATATACCATGTCCATATTGACATATAATACCATCCATATGCATGCATCTTAATTCCCATGCATAATACACACATACATTCCTATACATGCATGGCTATATTTCTATAATATCAATATTCATCATTTTCATCCATCTAACCTCATAATTAATCTCAACATACATCATATATAATGCCAATCCTGGTATTAATTATGCCTTAAATACACAAATGTCATTTATGGCATATTATGGATTTACTAGAACATAATTAAAACTACACAATTTATATTGATTACACATACCAAAAGAGTTAAAACACACTCTTGAGGACTACTTAACCTTGCTCTTGCCATTGTCTCAAGTTTTGTCGGGTTCCTTAACTTCCCATTACAGATTCAATATGTAAAAATTCATAATAAATCATATGGATATTAAAATGACAAAATAAACACATATATATAACCTTGGGCACCTAAAGAATATGGGAAAATATCAAAATTCAAAAAATCTTACCCAAAAAATTTTGGGTTACTATTTATCGAGGTAGAAAATCAAGCCAAACTCTTGATTTTTCATGCAAATCGAGGTGCAATCAGCATCTGGAGGTCATGGAGGCTTATATTCAAGTCTCGAATAGAAGAAAGAGGGTAAAATTTGAGCTTGAGGAACCAAAAAAATGGCTTATGTCCTTCTTATGGCCATCAACTGCAAATGGCAAATGAGGAAGAAACTATTCCTCCTTTGACCATTTGTCGACCTTTTTATACCATGTGTAAATATATTTTTTTCAATTTTTTAGCTTTATTTTCAACATTTGAGAGAACCATAATTGTCCATAAATCAAAGCTCAAATGCCTTTAAAAATCCACACTCAAAAAACACAAAAGGAAATCAATTAAAAACACAATTTTTAAGATTAACCGATTTTAGTAAAAATACTTCTCAATCTCTAAAAATTCTAATTCTAGTGCCAATAAGCTAATTAGAATTTTTTGAATATTACATTGTATTAACCCCAAAATTTTATGAGCAACTTTTTTGAATATTTTATGGTTCAGCTAAAACTAGGTCACTATTCACATGACACTGTCATAAAACTTAACTATCATTTTTAACCACCTAAATGACTTCATTTTAACTTCAAATTTCATCCTAAATTATGTAATAATTAATGCTTCCATCAGTAAAATTAGTGTGACCTGACCTTGGAAAATACTATTCACGTCCTAGGAAGTACTATTCATAACACTGGGATTTTTTAGGTGTTACACTTTTTGATTGGCCAATCAAAATGGATGTTTTAGCTCCTAGATGCTTACTTCAATCCATAGATAGATTTTTAAAGCTTGTATACCATTTTGTTGCTTTATACACACATCCTCTAATAGATTTCTTTTAAGAAAAGTTATCTCCACATCCATTTGCCAAATCACATAGTCATAATGAGTGGTAATAGCAAGAAAAATTCTAATAGATTCCTTGCCTTCAATGGCAACCCTTTTATAGCTAGCCATGCCTTATAGGTAGTTATATTACTTTTCATTTCGATCTTCTTCTTGAAGATCCATTTGCACCTAATAGGTTTTATCCCTTCAGATGGATTAACCAAGTTCTAAACTTGGTTATCATATATGAAATCCAACTCAGTTTTCATAGCCTTCAATTATTATTTTGATTCTAAACTCTTCAGAACCTATTCATAGCTTGTAAACTCATCCTCCTTGTCACACCTTGACTTTTGTTCAATTTTTCCTAAGGAAATAATTAGAAAGAAAAGAAAAAGTGGGAAATGAAATAGATGTACGAATCAAGTAGAGTCAGTTGGTATGGATAATGGAGCGAAAAATTACTAAAAGACAAAATGGTAAATATATAAGATGACTAAGGGCAAAATTGAAATTACATACTTAGAGGCCTAAAGTTGACTAGAACAAGTGTGAAAGAGTGGCCAACAGGAATATGACATATAGAGTACATGAAAATGTGAAAAGAATGAGGTTCGAGAGAAGGTTCTAATGAATAGTGACACAGGTTCATTAATAGTACATCTCGGGCCCAATGGGATTTGACCATACCATGTGATATTATAAATTAAAAGATGAATTATTGTGTAATTTAAGGTCATATAAGAGGTTAAAAGTCAAAAACAAAACCTAGATTATGATCAATAGTGAAGAGTAAATCATTTAGAGCTGAACCATAAATCTAGAAAATGTGCTCAAAAAATTGAAAACTAGCATATCTTGATACTAAAATAATCTATGGAATATGAAAATCATGTAACCTAAATTTTTTCTACGTGGGAGCTACTAGAAAAAAAATGGGGAGATAAATTCAAGAAAATGAATATTTAAGAGAAAATATGGTGGAATTTTTGTATAAGAAAAAAATATGGCCGTTAGATTAAATAGTAGCAAGGAAGATCTTGGCCATCTAAGTATAATATCAATTAATTGATGTATGAATGATTAAATGATATTTTAAAAGAAAATACACAAGGGATAAATCCCACCATACAAGTGCAAATGCTTCCTTTTAATTCTAGCCATCCATTCCTCATATAAATATGTGAATAATAATAAAATATCCATTTTGATTTTAGTTAACATCTTTTCCATTCTCCCACCACCATGGCTTAAATTCACCTTCAAATTTTCTCTCAAATTCCTTTTTGTTGATTTCCCATTTACATTGAAATACTATATTCAAATAAAAGCTCTCATCAATCTACGACCTTAGTCTTTCAAAGTCATGATAGAAAAGAAAGGAATTAGAGGAAAAAAAAAGGATGGAAAATGAGTAATTAAGGTCACTCTCATGTTGGTAAGTGATTCTCAAACCAAGTAAATTATGTGATTTAATTAAGGCAATTAGTTGATAGTTTATAAGTTTATGATGAGAACATGTGATTAATGTTATTTTAATAGAATTTTCCACAAGAAATATGGCTATAGAGTTAATGGAACTTAAAGGATGAGTGGTGGAATAATGAAAGTTAAAATAAAGATTAAGGGGATTTGAGCTAATAAGGTATGTATATCCAAATTCTATGGACTTTTGTTATGAAATATACTTGTTTATGTGTATAATAGTTAGTGAACTTTGATATTATGATTAGTTATATGAAATGTGATGATTTAGGCATGTGATTAGAGTTTAATGAGAGGACAAAAAAGAGAAAATGATGAAAAGAAAATCTAGAATCATGAAATCTTAAATTGGCCGAAAGTTGTGTATAAAGGAAACAAAGGTAAAATAAGTGATATATGTATATATTTGACTTATTTATAATTAGGAAAGCATGAATGACCTTATGGAAGTGGTAGCATAATAAAGGTAGTTAGATTCTTATAGGGGTCAAAACCTATAATAAAGAAGAAAAATAATAAATAAAGGCTAAATTAATGAAATAAATGGAATAAACAATGTTTGGTAAAATATTGAATATGGTAACAACCATAAATAGAGAGATTTAAATATTTACATATGAGTTTGAAGCTTGGCCGAAAATGGTATGTAGAAAATAGTGAAGTATTTTTATGATGTAATTAGACATTATTATGTAATATGCAAAAATAAAAAGTGTAAGTAGGAAATAGTTAAGTATAAAGTTATATGTTGATTAAATAATTAGTGAAACTATATGAAACTCAAAGAGATATATGTTTGTATATATATGAAATTAAGTGAAATAATGTGGTACATAAAGAAACATAAGTATATCATGAAGGATATGAAATTAATAAGGAAAATAATATAATATATACATAACAAGAAATAAAATTTATATATTACAATATATGGAAATACATAAAAATATATAATTATTATGAAAATAGTTATTTAAATTAACTTAAGTCTAATTAAAAATAATAAAAGAATATTTGAGGAAATTACTAAGTTGAATAAAAGAAAATAAAACAAGAAAATACAAAGCATTTGTATATGAATGAAAATGTGTGTGTGTGTGTGTGTATTAGAGAGAGTATTAAGTCAAATATGAAGAAATATAAAGTATCACTAAGTGTAGGAATTAATTACATAACTAAGTGAATAATTAATATGTGTATGTGATAGGAATTTATATGATAAATATGGAATAGTTAGTTTGAACTACAGATATAAAGAGTGATCTAATATTTAAATTGATATTTGGTAAATGTAGAATATGACAAAATGGCAATTACAGGTGCTAATGTAAAATGTAAATAATAAATAAATATCTAGAAAATCTATACATAAGGAAGAGGAAAAAATAGGAAAATTAACAACATATAGAAATAATTATGAAATTAATTGAAATTGTAACGACCTAAAAATCTTAATTTTTATGAATAGTACTTTCCTAGGATGAATAGTGCTCCTGAGACTCAAGGTGCACTGAAGTTACTGGATGAAGAATTAGTCATTAAATAATTTTGGGCAAAGTTTGAAATCAATCCGAGTTTATTTGGATAGTTAAAAATGCTAAAAAAGTTTTTACGGCAATATCTTGTGAATAGTGACCAAAGTAAAGCTAGACTGTAAATAATCTTCAAAGTTGTTCAAAAAATTCTAAAAGTTATATGACCTATTACTCAAAAATTCCAACGAGTCTAATGGTGCTAGAATCGAAATTTTTAGAGGTCGGAAAGTATTTTAACTGAATTTCGAGACGAGTAAAATTGGCATTTTTATTCGATTTCTTTCAAATTTTGAGTCTTGATTTTTAGAGCATGTAGAGACATAATTAAACTAATTTTGATAAGTGGAATAAGAGAAAAAAAATTAATGGGGAGAAAAGAACTTTTGAAGGTATTAAAAATTAATCTTTCAAACACTATAAATAGCCTTAGAATTTTCACTTTCTAGTCAAATGACCAAAATCACTCCTCATCCCTTTTCTCTCAAAAACTCAATAACCCCTAAGGGAAGAATTTCCCATTTTTCCTTCTCTGATCTTCCTTTTTCAGGCCAAAATCTTACATCCTCCATTAAAATTTCAAATTCTAAGGTGATTAGACAAGGAATTAAAAAGGTTTTTGGAAAAATAGAGTAAAAACTCAAGTTTTCGGGTTGGATGAATAGTGACCTTTTTCATGTTTGGGTAAGAATTTCAAGAAACCAATATTTTTCCTTTATTTAGTAGGTGCCCAAAAGTTGGCAAATGTGGTCTTTTGATTTTTTCAAATATCGTATGATTTTATATGATTTTTCTAAAAATTGAATCTATAATGGATAGTTACCAAAACGGAGTGAGGATGTGACAAAGGTAAGGTAAAGGTTTAAACCATCCTTGTAGGGTGTTTTAAGCATGCTAGGTATGTGTAATTGATTTAATTAATGTAATTAAGGCATATTTCAATTTATACATAACATAAGTAATTATGCATATGTGAGTATAAATGTTTCATGTTAGGAAAATAGAAAAGTTATTAATGTATGGTAATTATGCGATGTGAAATTTAAAGAATGAATGAAAGAGGTTGGAAGAAAATATGTATAAGTGTGATTTCATAAGTGGTCAAATGGCCTAATGAATATTAAAGAGTGAAATTGTGTTGTACATGTGTAAGTGGAAATTATATATGTGATTATGAATTATGAATTATGCCATATTGCTTTAAATTAGGTGTATATATGAGTTATAATGTAACTGCTTAATATTTTACTAATTGTTTATGATCATGTGATAGTGTGTTATATGGTTAAAAGGTCATATTGGTATGTATGTAAATATATGACTCAAAATATACTTACGTAAATATGAATTAGTGGATTATAAATACTTTAGTATATATAATTATATAAATTGTGAATTGAAGTAAGTGTTAGGATATTAATGTGCTTATATAGTACCCGAAATGGATTATTTATTTTAATGATTGAACATGCTTAAAAAGAAGCATATAAGGGATAATAAATGAGTATAAGTGTGAAATGAATTTTGGATTTTTAAATTGTGTACTGAAGTATAAAATAAATATGCAAAGTATGTATATTTATAATTAAGGCACATGGCTTGTGCTGAATGATAATGGTGGGAAGTAAAATTAATTATTCTAATTAAATAAATGAATATAGTATTAAAATAAATGATTTTAATATTAAATTATTTTGATGAAATAAATGAATTGTAAAAATAGCTCATTTGAGTAGCAACTTAGAAATGGATAGGTTGATCGGTCAACTAGGGATAAATAGCAGCTGCTATGCACTGCGATCCTAGATGATAGTTATGAGTCCACTCATAGTTTGACCTAAACTTGTGTTGATGATTTTGGTTTTCTACGTGGGTGTAGTTACTGCTTAGGTCCCTCGGGGTCACTGTATAGATATACACTAGTGCAGTAGCCACATAGGTCCCTCAGTTCCACTACACAGTTTTACACTGGTGCAATAGCTGTTTAGGTCCTACGGGGCCACTACATAAGAGAATCCCATTATCCATAGGTTTTTAGTGTTATCATAAATATAGGCAGTTTAAAAATAAACATATTGTATACACTAAATTAGTGTATATTTAATAACTTATATACAATATTGATTTTTAAACAATGTGAATGATGAATATTAATGTAATAAAATATTAATATTATTTATGCTTATAGATGTTTTTAAATATGTTTATGAAAAGTATATATATTATCATTTGCCTTATTTGAGAATCATAATTAGCATGTATATCTAATGTAAAGTGCCTAAATATTATGATACTTTTAAGTATGTAAATTTTCTATTGGTAAGTGGTGCATATGAATATGACATGTACCATACACTAAATGTTATAATATGGTTTGGTATTAATATTTGTATTCTTGGCATATGCATGCATAAATTGATACATGCAATAATTATTTTGATTACACCACTAAGCAATTCGCTTAGCGCATCATTTTGTTTGCGATACATAAGTAAGAAGAACAATTAAGCTACACCGCGGGATATCTAGACAAGCAAGAAGAGACTTTGCTTTTTGGTATATTTTGATAATCTACATAAATTATGTAATGTATAGACTATAGGAAGGTGCACTCTTTTGTTGGTTATATATAGTTTTGGGCCTAAGCCATAATATGCAATATCTTGTAAGTCTGTAAATAGGTTTAAAATTATAACCCTAAAATATTTTTAAGTTGTTTATGCATGCTCTAATGTCTCTTCTTAAGGTTGACACTGTCTTATTGTATGGATGATATTGGAGTGATAAAAAGGATCATGGGGTATTGTAAATGTATGATAAGAATTATAGAAGTGTTTTTCTTGTCACAGGTTACAGTTCAAAAATTTTGGATAGTGCCCGGTACAACTATTATGCTGCCAAAATTTCAGCATGAGGATTCCAAATTTTTTTTGATATGTAGCTTATCCTAAAATATGATTTTGATAAGGGCAAAAATTTATATAAGTTCAAATAAGTGAATATTAAAATATTAATATAGTACATTAAAATATAGGTTGAGATCGACTAACATGTTATGTAGCACACCTTAGTCTAGTATTGTGATTGAACTAGGTAAAGCGTGTCACATTTAGTGGTATCAAAGCTCCAATTTAGGCATTCCTAGGCAATATAAGTGTGTTATAAGGGTTAAGTCTATACATAACATAATTTAATGATATCCAAGCTTATTCATCTTTCTTATGTCTGCAGTTAGAATGAGTGCTTTGCGAGAGGAGGACGAAAGACAAGCTTTTATGTCTGTAGGATAGGATTCTGATAGAGTGGCATCCATGTTTAGGAGTGCTACTAGACATGCATCATCAGTAGCTCAAGGTCCACTAGCCTTTATACAGGAGTGCTGCAATATTGAGATAAGCTACAATAGTTGCTCCACTAATAGCACCATAACAATAAGAAATTCCCTTGGCTTTCCAAAAGACTTACTTAGAGAAACTCAAGAGAATGGGAGCAAAAGACTTTAAGGGAGAGGGTAGATATGGATCTATATCAGTTTCCATCAGAAGATAGAGGGGAGGTAAAAGAGATAAGCTAGAGGGAGCTCAGAGGGACAGAGCAGAGTCTAAAGTTAAATAGAGAGCTCCTACTCGACAGTATGCTGTCAAGGCAAGAGAAGAGGCTGATGAGGCAAACATTATAGCTGGCACATTCTATCTCTTTGACCCACTTATATTTGCTTGATTGATCTGGGGTCTACACATTCATATGTTTGCACACCTTGAGCATGAACCAGGGTTTAGAATCAGAACTTATGGACCTAGAGATTTTGGTTAGTAATCCCTTATGTCACATGTCATAGTAAATAAGGTTTACAAGTAATGTCTATTATTAGTGCGAGGATACCAATTCATGGTTGATCATATTAGACTACCATTTGATAAGTTTGATATGATATTGGGCATGGATTGGCTATCCAAGTATCAGTTAATAGTTGATTGTAAGTTGAAACGATTAATTCTTAAAGATGGGAATAGGGCTAAGATTACTGTAATAGGGGAGAGGATAGACTTTGTAACACCCCTTACCTATTTCTACCTAAAATAGGCAAGGTGTGCCATTCCTCGCTGAGGTCACCTATCCTTGGATTTCCCTAGGGGCCTTTCATCTAAGTTCTATCCAAGTTTGACCAACTTTGACCAAACATGCCCTTATGCCATTTACGATTATTCATCCCCTTATTGTGTCTTATTTTAGTTTGTTAAAACTCCTAACAAATGTTATTAGACAATTATAGAAAATCAGGTAGCATAATGGCTACTCAGGTAACTAACCCCAAATAAACCTACAAAGAAAAACACTTCTAATCTCATTTTCTCAACCACATCCCCTTTCTAGACCCTCTAGTCCTCTAGATCACAACAAATCCACAAAATCATAGATCACAGGGTCATGGACCTGTCGACACACAATCATGCATAAACAAGTTCTCATTAACAGATAAAATTATACATGCATTTTAGTTTATCATTTCATCTTTATAGGTATCCCATAACCCAAAATCTCTATATACATGAGTACAGCTATACAAAACTCAAAAAGAAAAACAAAAAGTACCAAAAGACTCAGAGATAGCTACACTAGGGTTGTCTGATGCTAATCGTCTCTTGAGCTACGGCCTGTGCATCAGAACACCGACACGCTGAGTATAACACTTAGTGGTGGAATAAATCAAACATATTATGTCTAAGCATGCATGCGTACATCATGTAACATCCATTACATATGCCAATTCTCTCATTCCTTTAGTATTTACCTAGTTCTATGTTCACTTACTGTATTTATTTATGTGTCTCATTTCTTATATTAAAGGCCTACAACAAATATACAACTCTTTAAGACATCAGATAGTGGGACTATCCAGTGCAGTGGCCCACTTTTAGGACTTAGATAACTACACCTACCTCACTCTATAATAGGGATTAATCTGTGGATCTCTTAATACCGGACTAGCAAATAGCAAGGATTAGTCTGTAGACCTCCTAATATCTATAAATCATATCAGCATCAACAAAGGTGGATAGCAGGTATTAGCCCCGTGGGACCTCCTAATACCCACAAACAGATAAACGGGTAGCAGGGATTAGCCTAGGTGGACCTCCTAATACCCTACAGTGTAGGGTTCAAGTTAGAACCTCAACGGCTACACTCACCACAATTAACACATAGCAGTGGCCCCAGAAGGACCAAGTTGCCTAGCAGTTGCTAACTCCCTAGTTGACCGATCAACCCATCCAGTGGCTGTCTAACTGATGGGCCATTCATTAATTCTAACCATAAATCTTTAAATTATTGATCTTCAATCCATTATATCACTTCGTAACATGTCATAATGAAGTATACACAAAATACCATAACTTTGCCTGCAGTTGCAAAGTTACTATTCATTTGGTCAGTTTATGCAACTGATACTATTCATTTGGTCATTTCTGTGTTTTATGCCTTTCATCAATTATGCTATTCAACTCGCATTTTTATCATTTCTTCATATGATTACACTTATACTAAAACCCTAATATAAGGTACATTATTGTGTTATGCTTTTAGTCATATTTTTCTATTCAAATAAGTTACAATTTCATGCCTATAAAGTGCCATTTTTATTCCCTTTTTACTTGTAATTTCTACACTTCATTTGCATACCACATTCACACATAATGTTTCAAACACATGATCACACATGCCATGTATTATTACACACACATTTCGGCCAAAGATTTCATCCTCACTTACATATACAATGCTTCTCAATTCAACCTACCAAATCCTAATATTTTAATGCCAATAGCATAGTTATAATGACATTTTTCCTAAACACCATGCCTATACCCAAAATTAGGCAATTCCATACAATGTTCATACACACAAATGTGACATACACAGACATAGTAAGTTTGAGCTTATTCCACATACCTAGGATATGAGTACACCCTTTTCTCCACCACATTTGGCCTTGTTCCCTTGGTTTCTCTCACTTGAATGTGGTACCCCTAAACATACACCATTTTTTACTTAGAAAAATTTCCAAAAAATATCTAGAGCTCTAATTTAAAATCTAAAACTATAGGAATTCTTAGAATAACTTAATCTACCTATACCAAAAAATTAAAAAAAAAAGGATTTGACCACTTACTCTCACTTTGGTCACTATTCACCCAAGCGGTGAATTTCCCAACTTAAGCTCTTTTCTTCATTTTTCTTGATGGAATTATTATCTATAGATGATGGAGGCTTAATTCCCTATATTTTATGTGAAGTTTGAAGGAGAGAGAAGAGAGAAAATGAAGGATTTGGTGGTGTTCTCATGGTGTTTGGCGTCAACTTATGGGGTTTCAAGAGGTTAAAGATGATTGTTACACATGTGAGGTGGTTCACATGTGTAAATCCTTTAAGTTGGATGGGTTGGTTGCATAGGATTGGCCCACATGGCCATTAAATGGTTAAAATGCATTTTATGTCTATTTTAGCTTTAAAAATTCACAAAACATTCCCAAGGCCTCCAAAAATTCTCATTTTAGTTTTAAAAATCCTCGATTAGTATAACTAGGGCCCACATAAAATTTCAAGACAAAATTCAATAGTTGACTTTTTGCTACTATTCACCCACCAAAATAAAATATTCAGAAAAAATATCTATTGACCTCAAAAAATTATAATTCCTCCTCTATCATACTCAGTGGAATTTTTGAGGTTCAAGGTATGGTATTTTCAAGATTATCCTGTCACATCCCGAAGCTTTCTCGACCTGACCTTATTTTATCTCTTCATCCACTAATTC
>CANXYI010332342.1:0-11840 GCA_948208565.1 Hura crepitans | reverse complement strand
CATCTAATTCCCCTATCTCTATAGCTAGAAGTGCACCTCCGATGTGAGGGACATACAGTAGGAGGCATTAGGGGAAATGCTAGTATACTAAGAGAGGAGAATGCTTCACCTATAGAGCTAGAGACCATTTTTAGTGGGATTGTCCTCAGAGATAGCCTAAGGTTACATAGACTCAAGCATTAGTAGTAGTAGCACCTACAAAAGGATTGAGACAGACTAGACAAGAGCAGTCGAGTAGCAATCAAAGGATGAGATTAGAGGTTAGAGCTTTAACATGTCAGTATGCTATCTGTGCATGAAAGGAAGCTGAAGCACCAGATGTCATTACTGGTACCTTTTATTTATTTGATGTTCCTATGTTAGCTTTGATAGATCCATGCTTAACACACTCATATATTTGCACCACACAAGCTTGAGATAAAGGGTTAGAACTAGAACCTATAGATTTAAACATTCAAGTTAGTAACCCAATTTAGCAGAGTGTGACTGTGAACACAATCTATGGACATTTTTCCTTTAATGATACAAGATCAAGTATTCTTAGTGGATTTTATTGAACTTTCATTTCATGAGTTTGATATTATATTAGGTATGGATTGGCTAATGGAACATCGGGTAATGATTGACTGTGAGAATAAGAAACTTAACCTCTCGATCGAAGATGGGCAGTAAGTGACTATTATGGGCAGTATGAATTCCTTATCTAATATTATTTTAGCTATCACAGCAAGGAAACTCATCTAAAAGGGATATGAGGCATACCTAGCTCATATATTTGACACCTACCCATAATGTAGCATCTAGTCTTGATCAGATACCTATGGTATCAGAATTCCTAGATGTATTCCCAGAAGAATTGCCTAGATTGCCACCATATCAAGAGTTGGATTTTGATATTAAAGTATACCCTGGAATTACCCCAGTATTTATCACTCCATATCGAATGGAAACTATATAATTGAAGAAGTTAAAGGTGCAGTTGTAGGAATTATTGGCCAAGGGCTTCATTAGGCCTAGTACCTCACCCTAGGGAGCACCCATACTATTTGTCAAAAAGAAAGACGTGTCACTCTAATTATGTATTAACTATAGGTAATTGAATAGGGTAATAGTCAAGAATAAATACCTACCTAGGATTAATTACCTCTTTAACTAGCTACAAGGTGCCAACATCTTTTCAATGATTGACTTGAGATTGGGGTTCCATCAGTTATAGATTAAAGAAGCTAACATCCTTAAACTTCCTTTAGAACCTGGTATGGGTATTACGAGTTCTTAGTGGTGCCATTTGGGCTTACAAATGCCTTAGCAACCTTCATGGATTTGATGAACTAGATTTTCAAACCATATTTAGACTAGTTCATTGTGGTGTTTATAAATGACATCTTAGTGTATTCCAAGAGTCAAGAAGAACATGAGTAACACCTTAGAATTATATTATAGATATTGAGAGCGAAATCATTGTACACTAAGTTGAGCAAATGTTAGTTTTGGTTGAATGAGGTTGCCTTTTTAGGTCATATTGCTTCAGCTGAAGGCATCAAAATGGATCTAAGCAAGGTCAAAGCAGTATTAGAATGGAATCCCCCTAGGAATGTGACGGAGATTCGAAGCTTCCTAGGATTAGTTGGGTATTATTAGAGGTTTGTAAGAGGCTTTTCTATGATTGCAACTCCACTGACTCGATTGTTGAGGAAAGTTGTAAGGTTTGAGTGGGATGATAAATGCCAAGTTAGTTTTGACAAGTTAAAGACTATGTTGATGGAGGCTCCGATGCTTACTTAACCTAAATAAGGAAAGGAGTTTGTGATATATAGTGATGCTTCACACAATGGGCTTGGTTGTGTCCTAATACATAAAGGCAAGGAGATTGCATATGCCTCTAGATAGTTAAAACCTCATGAAAGGTACTATCCCACACACTACTTGAAGTTAGCAATGATTGTATTTGCATTAAAAATGTGGAGACACTACTTGTATGAAGAGAGGTGTTATGTCTAAATTGATCATAAGAGCTTGAAATACCTACCAACATAAAAAGAATTAAACCTCAGGTAGCAACAATGGATGGAATTGATAAAAGATTATGACTATTTAATAGACTACCATCCAGGCAGAGCAAATGTAGTTACAGATGCCTTGAGTCAAAAGTTCATTGCTACCTTAAAACCTATGCATCCTAAAGTAGCATACATAGAAGAGAGTGTAATCTTGGCTAAACTACAAGTTAAACCTGACTTCAAGCAATAAATGAAGGAGGCCCAGAAGAGAGATGACCAATTGGTGTAGACCACGAGTAAGATTAGAAAGGGGAAGATTACTTGGTTTGCATTGGAAGCTTATGGAAGTTTATATTATCAAGGTAGGCTGTGTGTCCCTAAAGTAGATGAGTTAAGAACTCAGATCTTGAAGGAAGCTCATAAAGCTCTATACTTTATGGACGTAGGAAGTATAAAGGTGTATCTTAACTTGAAACCCCACTATTAGTGGCCAGGAATGAAGTGGGACATAGCAAAATATGTAGCTCAATGTTTCATTTGCCAATAGGTGAAAGTGAAGCACCAAGTTCCTTTTAGATTGCTACATCCCATAGTGATACCAGAATGGAAATTAGAGAAGACCACTATGGATTTTGTGATAGGGCTACCTATTACATAGACTAAATGTGATGTTATATGGGTGATAGTGGACAAATTGATGAAGACAACTCACTTTATCTTGGTTAAGATAGATTACTCCTTGGATAAGCTGGTACATCTCTACATTGATGAGATTGTATGACTACTGGAGTAACCATAGCCATTATCTCATATCAAGACCCCCGATTCACTTCTAGATTCTAGAAGAAGCTACATGAAGCTTTAGGCACTCGATTAGCATATAGTACAGCATTTCACCCTCAGACCGAGGGATAATCAAAACGGGTGATACAAATATAGGAAGATATGTTACGTATTTATGTGATAGAGTTTAGTGGTAGTTGGGATCAATACATATCCTTAGTTGAATTTGCTTATAACAACAACCACTAGGCCAACTTAGGAATGGCACCTTATGAAGCATTATATGGTAGAAGGTGTAAAACTCCCCTTTGTTAGAGTGAAATAGGGGAAGGTAAAATCATGGGGTTTGATTTGATTAGAGATGCAGAGGACAAAGTCAAGATCATAAGAGATAGATTGAAAGCTACTATAGATCAACAAAAATCCTATGCTAACTTGAAACAGAGTGATGTAGAGTATGAAGATGGTGAAAGGGTATTCTTAAAAGTGTTGCCATGGAAGAAGATGCTTAGGTTTGGCAAGAAAAGGAAACTTAGCCCTCGATTTATTTGTTCTTACAAGGACACTAAGTGGGTAGGACCATTAGCAAATAGGTTGGCATTGCCATCTAAGTTACGGCAGATCCAAGACATTTTCCATGTTTCTATGTTGAGTTGATATAGATCAGACCCATCCTATATGATATTTACAAAAAAGATACAAGTGCAATCATATTTAACATATGAGGATAAACTGATATAGATCCTAGCTGCAGAGATAAAGCAGCTAAGGAACAAATCCATTCTTTTAGTAAAGGTGTTATGGAGACATCACAAGACGATGAAAGCTACCTATGAGAGTGAAGAGCAAATGAGAGCTCAATAACTACCATTTATTTGCATTAGGTAATTTCAAGGATGGAATGCCTTAAGAGGGGAAGAATTGTAATGCCCGTAAGTTGAAGTCTTATGAACAGTACCTCTGAGGCCTGAATAGTGCTCCTCATGAGTCGAGGCACCTTAGTGAGGCTAGAAAGGGGCATATTAGTCATAAAACTTTGACGGGCTAAAAAATGGATGAAATGAAATAATTTAAAAATTTAGTAGAACCAATAAATTATTTCGGGTAAAGAATTAGTGAATAGTGATAAAAAATAAGTTTGTGTTGAGATAGCTCCAGGATATGCTCGGACAGACCCAAAAATACCATAACTTAAACCCCAAAAATTCTAATCTACATGTTGGTGAAGGAATTTTAATTTTTAGAGATCATTTGGTATTTATTTGGAATTTCTTATTTTTGCATGTGTATAGTAACTAGGGTTTTCTTTAGAATTTGGGCTTGAAATTTTATGGGCCTCTTAATGGGCCTAATCAAGGATTTTTAAAACTAAAATGAGTATTTTTAGAGGTCTACAAAAATTAAAATGAATTTCTAAAGTTTAAAAAGAAATTAAATGAATATGGACCGTTAGATCGCCATGTGTCACGATCCCGGCCATCTACGTCACTAATATAAAAGGGTCCACACATGTGAGAGTGTCACATGTGTAATCCCATCCTTTCCCCTTCATTTTCCTTAAGAAAGCCGACACTACCTTTGTCCCATAATTCCACAATTTTAACTTTCTCTCTCCTCACTTACACTACCAAATTTCATAAAAATTACATGCTTTGGAACCTCTAAGACCTCTAAAGCCTAATCCGAGTTAAAGATTTAGAAAGCTTACCTAGAAAGAGAGATTTTCCAATGGGGTGAATAGTGCCCAATTTAAGTGCAAGTGATGTTTCTCTAATTTTTATTTTTGTTTTAGATAGCATAGGTAATTCTAAGAGAAATTATGTTTTTAGATCTTATGTTAGAGCTTTCTAGAAATTTTGAGAAAATTTTCTAAGTTGAAAATATGTATGTTTAGTTCCAAGAGAAAGAGAGTTAAGGAAGGAGCTCAATCAAGGCCTTAAAGTGGTGGAAAAGGGTGCTCTCACACCCTAGGTATATGGAATTGCTATAATTGATGCATTTCATATAAGATTGTATGTGTATGGAATTCTTAAAAGTTATGATTTAGCATGAAATTGAAGTAAATTAATGATGTATTTATGTTTTTGGCATGAAAATAATGGTGTATGCTTAATTTGGTAAGAGGAAATAAGTGTAAGTGTGTGCAATTGTTATGGCTGAAATGTGTGTGTGTGTGTGTGTGTGTGTATGTTCTGGTATGTGTACATGTATATGCCATGGCATGTATGGCATTGACATGTAAATGGCATAAAAATAATGAGAGGAAAATGAATATAAGAAATAGGATGAGACAAATAAGGATTTAATGATTTATGACTTAAATTGGTGTGTAATAGTGTCACATAAAATGGCATAAGAAAATGGTGATTAACATGTGGAAATAATGGCATAATCGTGATACATGAATTGATCATAGTATTGATGTGTAATGGTTGAAGAAAGAATGAGTTAATGTTGGTATACATAACGACATGAAAATTTTGATGGCAAGCAAATGACCAAACGAATAGTGATTGCTACAAAAAAGACCAAATGAATAGTAATTTAAGGAAAATTGACCATATGAATAATGCTTTTGAGAAAAATGACCCGTAACTAGAATAGTTGCATAAGTGCACTCTTATTGTACATGTGAGATATTAGTAATGTATAGCATTTAAAAGATGACTAATAATTGAATAATAAAGATTAATCAGAAGTTTGGCCCATCGGTTAGACACCCACTGGATAGGTTAAGCAGCCAACTAGGAAGTTAGCAGCTGTTAGGCATATTGGTCTTTCTAAGGCCACTATTGTATGATGGATATGGCAAGTGTAGCTATCAAGGTTTTGATGTTAATCCCTGCACACTCAGGAATTAGGAGGTCCTCCGAGGCTGATCCCTGCCACCCATTAGATTGATTGTGGATATTAAGAGGTCCTATAGGGCCGACCCCTACTATTAACCAGTGCTATGTTAGACATGATGATAGGGATAGTGGGATGTCCTACGAGGCTAATCCTTGCTATCCCCATTATAGATATTGGGAGGTTTATAAATTGAACCCTACGATTGACAAGTTTAATGTTGGGAGGTTCCATGAAGCTGATCCCTCCTAACAAATGAGGTAGGTATAGCTACAGAGGCCTAAAATATAGGCCACTGCCCAGTATAGATCCCATTATTCGATGTCTTAAAGTGTATTCTATATGTCATGGGCCTAAATGATGAAAAAAATATCATGAACATAATATAATACTACCACTATTGATGTTTAATAAGTAAAGACAACAATTGGGTAATGAAACCTATCGGGAAATATCATAATAGGTTACTTGCATAACAAGTTATTGTAATGGGTAAAACTTAACTGATGAACATATGATAATACTATATGTCACTACTTCATTATTTATGTCTTGATACATCTCCTATCATTTATGTATGCGTACATGCATGACATGCACTTATTATATCAATTCCACCACTAAGTGTATACTAAGCATGTCAGTGTTATGATATACATGTTGTAAATGAGATTGGCTAGCCAGTCTTATTAAGTCTAGTATAGCTATTTGATGTTTTTGGTATACTTTTGAGAGATACTAATAGTGGCACTCATGTACATGTGTAGATATATATAATGACAGGGTCTTAGGTAGTGTATAGTATGAATATGTAGTAATGGCTTTTTAACTAACCTAAATAGACATAATATGTATGTCTAAGTAAGTTATATAGCATGACTGTAATGTATGTTTATATGTTATGGGTCTAAAACCCTGTGTTGATGTTGTTGACTATGTGTGATGTGATTTTAGAGACTGAAAGTGTCTAGGTGTTGTGAAATATGAGGATGATCTTACTAAAAGTGTTTTTATGTAGGGATAATTTTTGGTTTTTCACCTCGATTGCTATTATGCTACCTAATTTACTGTAAAATGGATAACATACATAAAATGGTGTTTTATCAGACTAAAAAAGGCAATACTAGGATATTATAAAATAATAATTACAAATTAATTAGGACATGACATTAAGTTAAAAGAAGCCATAAGTGTTTAATGAATAAGACCTTAGGGAAATTTAAGGATGGGTGACCTACAGGAAGTAGCACTCCCTGTCATTTTCCTTTGGGAATGGATAGGGGGTGTTACAGGGGTCTTGAGATACACGTGTCACCATGCGAGCTACCCCAGCCACTATAAAAAGAGGTGCCAAGTGGCCGCTATCCCACATGGCCCATTGATAACTCACTACCCCCCATTTCTTCTTTCTTTCTTCTTCCTTACTCGATGCCATCTCTCTTTCCTCTCCTCTATTTTTATGCCATTCTAGCTCAATTCCTCCCTAAATTATCACTAAAAATCACTGTAATTAGTTAAGAATTGGTTCTTGAAGGCTTAGGAGGCCATAGGCTAGTATAGGGCTTATGAAAAATCAAGAAAGTTTCATGTCCATAAAGGGTGCTTGAAAAATCATGTTCGTGTATAAGTGCCCTTTCTCATTTTTCAA
Source organism: Hura crepitans (assembly GCA_948208565.1). Lineage (NCBI taxonomy): Eukaryota > Viridiplantae > Streptophyta > Magnoliopsida > Malpighiales > Euphorbiaceae > Hura > Hura crepitans. The sequence goes on along the minus strand of CANXYI010332342.1, from coordinate 4,562 downwards.
TTTTTTCTAAGGGGATTTCATCATTCTAAGGGTGCTTATAATGTTTCTAAGCCATGTACATGTGTATGTAGGCTAAGGTAAAGTTGATGTTCAACAAAAGAATTAAAGGTGCTAAAGTATAGGCAATAATCTAATTTAAGTTTAGGTATGTGAATTTAATGTATTTGAGGAATACCATGTTTATTTCAAATGCAATTTATGTGGAATTATTGTATGGAAGTGATAGTTATGGTGGGTATTATGTGTGTAATAGTGAATTGAGCCTACTTTGATGATATTTCCATGTAAATTGAGTGATTTGTAGGGTGATTTGGTGGAAGGAATGGGTGGAAAGTTGTGGCCTCTCTTTAACTGAGAAGTTGTGTGTGTGTGTGTGATGTGTTAAGGCATGTGTATATATGGATTTTAAAGGTCAACAATGTGTATGTTATGGGATTTAATGGTTTGTGTGTGTGTATGGCGAGAAAAGGCATGGTTATGGGTGGTGCCATGAATGTTCGAGAGGTGTACTAAGTACCTTGGCTTGCAAGTCATGTGTATGGCATGGTGACATGGTGTATGTGATAGGAAATTTTAGATTAGGCATGGAATTAGATGTATATATGGCGAATTTGATGAAAATATACATGTATATGCGAAATCATAGCATGGCTGAGGCATGTATATGGTATGTTATGGCATGGTAGTATGGTATGTCATGTGTGTAAGGATTTATATATTAGAATTTTGGTATATGACATGTGTGTCTGGTGAATTATGGACATGTGTATATGTGTGGCCTTGATTTAGTGGTGGTCGAGAGGTGTGTTGTGGTTGGCATATATATGTGTGTATGGGACATGGTGTATGACATGTAGAATTGGCATGACATGATAGACATAAATTGTGTGATATGAGATTAGCATGAAATGGGCTTAAGCATATGGGTAAACATGGTAAGATAATTGGTTAATATAGGTAAAGGAATGGTGTTTATAATTGTGCTAAGGAATGGTTTATAAGTGGCTTAAATTAAGGATGGTAAAAATGACCTATAATGGAACTTATGATGGCATAAAATTAGACATGAGTTGGGATACTTTGTGTACTTAATTCAAAATGAAATTGAGGCCACTTTTGAGGCCATTTAGAATATATGGAATGAAATAATTTTGGAGGCCATAATGGCATGTTAAAATAGATTAGAGTGGCATGGAGAAATGCCCAGAAAATGGTGCCTATGGACGTATAACTGCATATGAAAAATGAATAGTGACCTATAACTATCCCATTAAAATAATTAATTGGAACTTGAACAGAAAATGGCCTATAACTTAAACGTAATTAGAGTTAGAATAATGGTATGAATTCAACTTAAATTTGACTTGGAATTGCAAAATAAATTGACCAAAAATTGGCTTAGAAAAATAGACCTATAACTGTTTGGTAGGACAAAAATAGACCAATAACTATTTAGGTTAAAATTCAACTATTGAAATAAATTCATAACTATTTATTGTTCAACTCTAAATATTATAAAATGATGATCAGTTAGTAACTAGACATAAAATTAAGACAAATGGCCCATTAGTTAGACACTTATTAGATAGGTTGATTGGTCAGTTGGGGATTAACAGCTGCTAGACATTTGATGATGACTTTCTAGATATTGGGAGGTCTATAGACTAATCCTTGCTATTTAGTGGATATATTTGATAATGATATATATTGGATATTGTGAGGTTTACGGATTGATCCCTGCTATCCACTGGAGCTACTTAATGATGATTATTGGATATTAAGAGGTCTACAAACTGATCCCTACTATCTACAGAGTGACTTACTATTGATTATTGGGATATTAGTAGGTCTATAGACTAATCCATGCTATCCCCTGTCTTGTATTAAGAGGTTCATATGAATTGATCCCTACTATTAGACTGGGCCAAAGTAGTAGTCGGGGTCTAAAATGTGGACCACTGCATAATTTTTTCATTCCTTTTTGGTCTAGTGTTTTAAAGTGTAATCTATATAGCCGGGCCTATTAAACTAAATTAAAATATAGACCAAACTTGATGCTAAATCATAGAATGAATAAATTAAATGAAATTAATATAATGGCATAACTATAATTAATTGAGTTGGGAGACAGAGTACTTGAATTAATGTCACTTGTATGAATTGATTGCCATGATTGCATTTATACATTTTTAACCTATTGCTATATTTGAGTGCTTACATGTGACATGTTTTTATTAGATTAAATTCACCAACGAGTTTTATACTAAACATACTAGTGTTTTGGTGTACAGGTTGTAGAAGTTACTGATCTAGCCTCGAGGATCATGCAGTGTTGTAGTAAAGGCATTAAAGGCTATATAGCTATGTTTTTTTAATGGTTTAGTAGGCACTCATATAAATACTATGAGTTATGGGTTTAATAAGATTAGAAGCTACTAGTGTCTATAGATATAAGTGTATGTGTGATGTATATAAATAGGTCACTTATCTGAATCTTTAATTTTTGTGGCTGCTGATGATTTTGTGCTTGGGACCCTTTCTGGTATTTTAGTGTGTGTTAATAATAGGGTGATGTTACTGAGTGGACCAGAAGGGTCCAAAAGGAGATAAAGTGATTATAATGATATTAGAAATGTTTTTTTATAGGTGCAAAAATTTTCAAAATGTCACTCGAGTAGCCATTGTGCTGCTCAGATTTCTGTAAACATATTGAGGGTCTATTAAATGGTTTTTTGGGTTTGTTATACCTTAAATAAGAATAGTTAAGAGATAAACTGAGAATTTAAGTAATATCTGATCAAATAATAAATAATCTACAAGTATTAAGGAGTGCAGACTTGGGAAAATCTCAGGATGGGTGACCTTATGGGAAGTTATCGCCTATCGAGTTTCTTTGGGAATCTAGTAGGAGGTGTCAAATCTTTGATTTCTTTTACCACTTCAAGTTGGATCACCTTTCTTTCCCTTACTTCAATCTAGCATAATGGGATTCTACATTTACTTCTATAAGGAGCATCATAAGGTGCCTTCCAAATACTAAATGGATAACTGTTATTATAGGCAAACTCTATTAAAGGAAGGTGATTATCTCAAGTTCCTTCGAAATCTATAATACATCTTTGCAACATGTCTTCGACAACCTAATACATATCTCAATACTACAAATATTAGTTTCCATCTTATTTTACAATAAACATAAGTTTTAAATCTTGCTTGTATTACTCTTTCTAATTGACTATCCAATTATAGATAGAAGGCTATATGAAATGCAGTTTAGTACACAATGATCGATTTAGATTCTCCTAGAATCTTGATGTAAACTTAGGGTCTTTACGAGAAATAATAGATGTGGACATTGCATGCAATCAAACTATCTCGTTAATGTACAATCGAGCTATCTTAATAATGTACAATCAAGCTAGCTTATCCAATGAGTAGTCTCACCTTATGGGAAAAAAATGAGCTGATTTAGTACGTCGATCCACAATTGCCCAAATGGGATTATGTTTCCTCTGAGTAAGGGGATGACCTACTATTTAGTCCATAGTAATTCTTTCCCATTTCCATTCAAGTATACTAATTGATAGTAGAAGCCCTAATGGAACTTGATGTTTAGCCTTGACACTTTGACATAGCAAATATCTTGATATAAAATTTGCTACATCCTTTTTCATGCCATACCAACAATACAAGGATTTCAAATCCTGATACATCATAGTGCTTCCTAGATGTACACTATATGTTACTGTGTGTGCCTCTATTAAGATATTCTTTTTTTAGTTATGGTATATTAGTTACCCATAACTTATCCCTGTCTATTAGTTTCTTCCTCTATTGGATATCTTTTATCACCTTTTTTATACCTTCATCTTGCTATTGGGCTTCTTGAACTTGTTGTAAAATATTTATCCTTAATTTGAATTTTACTTCAATAGCTCCATCAGATCTTCAGCTAACCTAAGCATTTAACATTTTTATAACTATATGAAAATGATATATAATTAGATTTTCTCTTTACAAGTATCTTGCATTAGCAATAATCTCATTTGTCTCATATGCCTATAATGAATTTCTTACTTAATGCATATGCTACAACATTTGCTTTTCTTAAATTGTAACGTATCACACAATCATAATTTTTTTATGAGTTCTATCCATCTATTTTGCCTTAGGTTCAACTCTTTTTGAGTAGGGAAATACTTCAAACTCTTTTTATTAGTGTAGATGTAATAGTTTTCTCTATATAAATAATGCCTTTATATCTTGAGTGTATGCAAATGCTGCTACTTCCAAATCATGGGTTAGATAATTAAGCTCATGATGTTTAAGCTATCTAGAAACAAAAGCAATCACCCTACCTTCCTCCTCTAGAACATAGCCAAGTCCATTATGGGAAACATCTGTAATGTCCGCCAGTTAATGTCTTATGAACAGTGCTTTCGGGACCCGATTGATGTTCCCCGCGGTGCGGGTCATCATTTCGAGTCCGATGACTGGTATATTATTCATAAAACTTTTTGACGGGCCTGAAAATAGTCAAAATGAATGAACTAAAATTTTTA
>CANXYI010332320.1:0-11381 GCA_948208565.1 Hura crepitans | reverse complement strand
CGTCAAAAAGTAAAAATGGGAGCTTGGAATACTGTAAATTCTGAACATGTCACATTCAGAAGGAGGGCATCCCACAAGGAGCGCAAAGGAGTTTCTTCCGTTCAAAAGGTAGCTCTACTTTGGTGATGCATGTGTGAATGTTATTTTATTTTTGTTTCCTTGTTAAAAGGATCATTCTTTGTAGCTTGTAGTGGAGATAGTTTGTATCTTGAACCAATTGCATCCCCTATCAATTAACGACTTGTGAGTTGGTTTCATAAAGATTTTCTGCTCTTGTAGGATGATTTACGTTTGTTTTGTCTTACTTATTTTAGATGGTTGGTCATATTGCTGGAAAAACAATGTCGTGTGATCATTGAATCGGATGAACATTGATGGAGGTTTTTCCTGCTTGATGGATGAGAATGAAACAGGTATTTATGAAGCCAAGTGTTCTTGATTAATTGGTTTGCTGATGTTCCCTCCGTCTCACTCCTTGAAGAAAAAAATCCCGTTGAAGATAAAATTTAAGTCGCAATGATTTAATAGAATCGAGCATTTTTTGCATTTAGAACACACTATCAGCTGACTTTCTACATTCGAAAGGACGAAAAGTTCAATTTTTAGCTTATTTATCTACCAAAAACACACATGCAAAACTTACATACATACATATGTATGAATGTATTATTACTACTAGCTATGCTGAAAGGGCTTCTCCGGAGAGTATTAGATTTTGTTTATTGCAATCTAAACCGGCCTGAAGTTATATATATTAGTTTATTAATCCATTAATGATGCAAGGACACCCACGCATTCGGGGCACAGCTACCATCACTCGAATAGTATCTGTTCCCTATATCAGAAACAACATGATTGATGAAGCGATGAAACTTGAAAGAATCTGAGCGAATTCTGAGAAAAGCAAGGAAGCGAATGAGAAGACACTCTCATACTATAATTATTAATTGAAGGTATTCCTGTGCCTGTTTTTATTCTTTTATCCCATACTTTCCCACTGAAATTTCTTTTAGATCATGCATCCGTAGTCGGTATCATGGTTTAGGATTTAGGAAGAAATTGCAAGTGTAGCGCCATTCTTTTCTTAGAAGAAATGAACAGGTGGAAAAAGAAGCTGGAAACATCCTAGGTGAAAGAAGGCATTTAGATTGCTTTATAACATGCAGTGATGTGTCCGGCTCTGGCTAGAACTCACCTGGCTGCACAACTAGCCAAACAGAAGGTCAAGTCCCCAAATTTCAAGTGTTCCGACGCTGATATAAACAAACATATTTTGTAGCCAACTCCAGTGGATTTGATTTTCCGACTAACTGTGAAATCTGATGTCTAACTCTAATTTGTGCCTTCGCGTAGTTGTCAAGACTGACGATTTCTCTCCTCGTCAAGAAGTATCAAATATTTTTTAAAGGATTTTTTGCTGCTGTCTGTCATCTGGTTATCCCGCATAAACCGTATTTCGAGCTTGGTAGTTTTTTACAGTTTTCCTCACAGCCAAACGCTGTATCGTACTGTTGCCCATCTATACTACATGTGAAGCAGTTCAAGAAGGGCCTTTAGTAATTTTCCACTTTATTTCCTTCATATACTACAGAACAAATCAAATTGATTCCTTTAACCACTTAGCCAGTAAAGGAAAGAATAATTGCATGCATGCTTGACTGGAAAGTGAAAAGGTGGGGACAAACATGGGTTTTCCATCCTTCTACGACGTTTCATGTCGTGGGCCTGTTTCAAAGAAGCTTATCTTATATGCTGTAAGTTTCATAGTGGGGGCTGTCCTCAAATGGCTCATCATGTCTGCGCGGGTATAACTCTTGGGCCCATCGGGTGGAAATCCGAAGCCCAGATACTAGTGTATTGGACGGATCTGATGAAAGTCCAATGCTCAAAAGCCAAGGCGACAAAGTAGTGTTGGACGGGACAAATAAAAGGTCTTGTCAGGGTCTGTTGTCTATTGACACTGCAGTTTTTTTATTTTTTTTAATCCGATCATACTTAGTTCAATATTTATGTGGTAAATTATATATTATATTAAATTTTTATTTTTTAAAATTTAATTATTTATAATTAATAATTAAATTTTTAAAAGTCAAAATTTAATAGCGTATCTAATTGTTATCATATTTAGTTAAACATGTAGAAGAATTTATCTTTGAATATATATACACATGGGAGAATGCTTACCGTGAACATTACTTTCAATTTAGAAATCAAATTAACCTAAGTCTTTTCAATTTATTTAACCTATTTTGAATTAGCGAGGCAATGCCTAGGCGTATATTTATTTGCGTAGTAGTTATTTTAATAAGGTAGAATGGTATATATCCAGAAATAAGTTAGAATGGTAAGTTTTGCCAAATTTTCCTTCAATTATTTTTAGAAAATATGAGTTAAGCAAGATAATCTCATCTTATTTCCTCTGGTTTGGATGCTATCCTCAATATTTGTCACGAGTCAATGAAAGTCATCAACACCCGCATACCGAACATACGAGGAACGTATGGGCATATGTGGTAAGGAGAAACCGATAATTAAATGATTAAATCTCAAACTAAAATAACGTCAGACGAAATAACAAAAAAAACTCTATTGTTCGATTGCTGTCATTTTCATCTTCTGCACTCGTAAGCCTCTTTATTGTCGGCAAGATGCCGAGAGAATTTCGCATTCTAGGCTGCGCACTGGGCCACTCACCATTAAAATACCAAAACGTGCGGCCTAATTCCAACTTAATGCAATTCTATATTTCATAAAATTATCGGTATCATCTAGGAAGAAAAGAATTAGGGTCCCTGTGCAAAAGTTGCTACAAGGACAAGTCTTTAGGTGGTTTCTTTTTCAATTATAAGGGCAATCAAACGTCAGTTGAGATATATTTCTGTCTGTCTGTACGTGTTTATGTTTGTGCGTGAGAGATTTCTCGAGTTGCTTACGAGGCAAAGATTCTTTAAAGATAATGTAATGGACATTGCTCGTAGTTTTCTCAACTTAAAGACAAAAATATTAAATTAGTTGATGTTTGCTTTTCTTTATTTCTTTCCAAGACGAAAGTTATTTTGTCTTATTGGGAATCAAGAATAAGACCTGTCTATACTTTTAATGATTTAGGAAAGCTCTCAATTTTTTCCAATGATATTGATGCCATTTGTGAGCATCTTTTGCTTTTAGCCTTACCAAATACGTACAGTAACATCCAAGTGACTCATAAGAGACAAAACAAAATTTCTGCTGTGCAACGAAACTTGTCATCAACTCTTAAGATCTTTTGGAAAAATGCTGCTGCTGCAGACTGGATGGTCGATCTTGCACTCTTACTGCTTTTAGGAGTCTCTGTGTTAGAAGAATCACCTCAAGAAATTTTGGACGTATTTGATGTAGACAAATTCTCTCGTTTAGTTACTGTCTAGCTTCTCTTGGAGCAAAGCCTCCCTTTTTTTCACCAGAAAAAAATCAATTAAGCTCGGTCAAGCCAATTATCTCTGGTGTACTCAGTAGCAGTAGACAAACGAAAGTCCCGCAAGCAAACGTTTCTTGATTTGGAGTTATCAACTACCCTCTCTACCCTAATTCAATTTTAAATGTTTGCTTTGTTATATAGATGAAAAAAAATGATTAAAATACTTGTAATTGATTAAACTATCCCTTGATTAATTAGTATAGGAAAAAAGATAAAGAAAATATAAATGTATTAATCATATCAAAATAATAATTAAAAAAAAGTGTAATAAATTGTTTTTTGAATTTTAATACTTAAATTGTAACTTGCTAAAATAGACACTCAAATAAAATATTGAAAGGAGTATTAAGTTAGAATATCCATTGCCATCTCATTCAAAGTGATGAAATGTTTTGTTGAAATTAAATATTTTGAGAATTCAGATTAATCAGATCAGTAAATAATAAATATCGTATAGATCATAGAAAAAATTAGTGCAAATTAACTCTATCTATTTAAAACATCTTTTTATTAGTCGAACCAATTGTCGTAAGTTTAAATTCAAGTGGTTCCACTAATTATTTAGGTTGGCCAACCCTAATCATTCTTAAATACAAAAGCAGATTTAACCTCTATAATTTCAATCACCTTTATCCATGTGCAATAAAACTGTACAACTTTCACTTTCTTTCTTGAAGATTGGGTTGAGTTGGGTTTAGTTTGGATTCCATTTTTGAGGTATTAATGGATGTATTAAAAATAAAAGAAAAGATAAGAGCATCCAATGCTTTGTATAAAAGGAGTGGTTGGGATGGGAAAAGCCAAAGTTCTTATATTGTAGAAATATCAAACTACCCACCTATGTTAGTTGAACTAATTAACAAGCCAATGAGGTTTAATTTGGGTAACTAGGTTTATAATTATTGATTTCCCCCCAACTTCATCAATTAACAATCATAAAAGCTAATGCTTTTGAGGATAACTATTAGAGTTTCTAAATCCGTAGGTATTCCTTTTCAGCTTCTACGATATAATTTTAAAAATTCAATTAGTTCAATTTGTCTAATTTTTATAATTAAAAATTAAATTAAATACATTAAAATAAATAGATTGAAATAATGATGGATTCAATCTTATACCCTAATTTTTAAATTAAAAAGACATCAAAATGGAATGGCCAAGTGTAGTGTCCAAAAATAAATGGGCATAAGGACAAAGAGCAATTGTCTCATATGGGCCTGGTGGTTAACTGGTTACTGTGAGTCAGCATCCCTGTTGGTATGGAAGTGGGCCCAATTGATTTCATGAAGTGGGGACCTTTATTCATCTTCATTTAACTTTTCTTTAATTATTCACAATTCCATTTCTGAATTATTTTGCAATTTTTTTCTTTTTTTTTTTTCTCAATCTCAATCTCTTTTGCTAACAGTAAAGTTATAGTCCCAGCTCTATTATTAATAGGCCATGCATTTTTATTTATGCAATATGCTTCAATTTTCAATTATTAGTTTACCCCCCAGAAAAAAAAAAATTCAATTATTAGATTACCACTTTTCAGTGGAGTTGACATTTTTTTTTTTCAAATTTTTCTACACGCTTTAGAATCATCAATTTTATTTATAACGTTCCATTTTGAGATTTTTTTAAAAAAAATTAATTTAAATAAAATAACTGTAAATTCAAAATCATATATTATTTATATACAAAATTTGATTTTATTGACAAATCCATTTCCCCTATAATCCATATTAGATTTATTTTATGATTAAAAATTAGTATTTGCATGGATTCAGATTTAATTTTTTGAGAAATTATGTACAATTTAAATAATTAAGAATTTATTTACTTTCTTTATCGATTAGAATTTAAATATTATCCGCTCTAATAATTTAATTATATAAAAATAAGATTTAGCTTTTTCGGATCATATATTGATTTATTTTAGTAGTGGCCTTTTTTTTTGCTTTCTGTATAAATGTTAGAATTGCTAGATTATTATTATTTTTTTTTAACAGAGCACGTAAGAACTTTACCAAGTGTGAATAATAAATTTGAATTTCTTTTTCTTTATGAAAGGGAGAGAAAATGAAAATTTGAATTTTAGTTTAAGAAAAATTATTTATTTGTTTAAATTCTTTATATACTCTTGTTCATGATTCCAACTCATAATAAAATATGATTACTAATAAAACAAAAAAAATATATATATCTTTTTTGCAATCTTTTATTATTGACTCCATATAGAATTTCATATAAACTAAACCTTAATAATAAAAGATTTTTTTTTAATAAACGTTTAATGGATTGAATATTAATTATAAATAATTAGATTTTTAAAAATATATATTTATAAATGAAAGGAAATTTTAAGATAAGAAAGAGGAGCAGTTGGTAAGGGGAAAAAAAGATTTAAATTCAAAAACGAACCCATCATTTCAACCATAATAATAGCATTTTGACAAAAGGCACTTGGAGTCGAATACAAGCCGTCCATTATCTTAATCCCTTTATCATTATTATGTTATTTTAATTATTAATATTTTTAAATAAAAGTTTCTGTATAGAATAATTAACTTCTATCCTCTTTGTTTTTTCTCTTTTTTTTTAAAAAAAAAATTGGAGAAGCAGATTTGACACAATCATAATGTTTTCTTCTTTTCTACGTATTTTACTAATTTTTATTTCATTTTAATTAAATATATATATATATCATTTAATATGAAACAAAAAAGGCTTAATAATAAATTGGCAGTTCAAATTCTGCATTTTTGTCATTAAGAGTAAATATAATTGAAAATGCTTTTTTTTTTATCAAAATAATTGATCTTTATACTAAAAATATATAAAATTAATAATTAAAAAAATTTGGAATAGCATAACATAAATGCAATCGAAGCGGAAATCGAAAATTAATTTTTCTTAATAAATTTAATTCGTAAAATTTATTTTAGCAAAAATGGAGTTCATAAACCTAAAGTGATATTCCTACCCGAAAGTACAAAGGAATCCTTATATTTATCCCATATTTACAACTCTGCCCTTGCCATTACTGTTTGAGTATGCGGCTCCAGCTCCATTGCCATCTCATAGAGAAGAGTCCATAGAAAATTTCACTCCCTTTTCCTCTCTCTAGAAAACGAAAAAGTAGACCCAACCAATCCCGTGCATTCTCTCTGCCGCCCACATAGCGTCGGGATAGAGAAAGGAATAAAAAGAAGGTATTAGAGAGAGAGATATTGCGCCTTTGATGATGGTTGAACGTGGAGCTACTGAGGAGAAAATGGAGACAGCAAAAGCTTTTCTTCAATTCAAAGCTCTTTCTTTCTCTTTGAGCATGGGCCCATTATTCTCAATCCTAAACCCAACTGTCAAGTATTCTTCTTTCACTGCTCCTCTCTCCTTCTCTTCCTCTTCTTGCCATCAGATACTTTCTAAAGCCATCGCCTTTCACTTTCTCAATTGCTAGTTTGCCACTACTTTTCTTGATTACTCTTTAATGCCTGCCAAATAAGAATTTCTCCTTAAAAATAATGGGTCGGTACTAGATATGGATTTTTAGTCTTCTATTCTGCTTCTCTTTTTAGTTGTCAAAATATACCCACTTCAAAAAAAAAAAAAAAATCCCATTTCCAGCGTCTCCTGTTTTAGAATTTTATTAGAGCTTGTTGAAAATTTTTTTTCTGGGTTTTCTTTCCCTGTGAAATTTTTTTTCTTTTTACTTATATATCGATGAATTTGTTGAATATTTATTTGGGTCTTGAAGAAAAGGTTGGCTCAGCTGTGCTGGTTGCCAATCGGAGAAATTTTGATTTTGCAATAGAGTCTTTTAGAGAACGTCATAGAGTATGTAAACCTGTTTCTTAGCGAAATTTCAGTTGGTAATGTGGTAAAGTAAATACTAAATAGACCTGTTTCCTGTTAGTCAAGGCAAGATTCGGTACCAAGCTTCTGATTCTCATCTCTTCTCCAAGTTCGTATTATTGGTTTGTTTTGTTGATATATGAAAGTTTGAAGACGAAAAAAAAATACAAAAAAGAAGAAAGAAGAAGAAGGATTTCGATACCTTGGCATCCAAAGCAATCCCTTGAGCCTGACGATTCGGGGGAAGCTTCGGTTGTTGAAATTGGAGTTTTTGTCGATTTCTTCTTTGGTTCAGGCTGCATTATTGTCCTTCTTGGCCTCATCGAATTTGAGGTATTAAGCCTGTTCCTTTTATTTATTTTATTGTTATCTATACGAACTTTGACACATTATTGAGGCTCCTTTTATTTCCTCCTCGAGGGATAAAATTTCGTGCTTTATCAACTCAGTGTTGGGATTCTGAGGTCAGTGGCGTCAGATCTTCCTTTAAGAGGCACTAACTTTCAATTGAACGTTCTTGATGTGCTCGTTAGCATGTAGAAGCTTGCTGGTTGGAACAGAAATACGTCTGATTCTTTTTCATCTAACTGTTCACTGCCAAATTACTTCCTTGCATTCTTTTATGAAGAACGAGAATTCTGCTGGATGCTGATTAGTCTAAAATGAGAACCTGTTGGTAATATAATTACTACTTCTTACCCAAGCCCGGAGAAAAAGAGAAGTTGGATGTTCTATTGATCTCTCTAGATGTGTCTACTTGCATTTTTATTTGTTTAATCAGATTGGGTTTTTTATCTTCTCGGGAGAATTTTGACCAGAAAGTTCCTGATCAACGAGGGGACACAGATTGATAATTCAGTGTTTTAAAACATTTTAACCATTTTCTTCTTTGGTCTATGAGACATGATTTGTGCACTTTTCTCCTATATTGCTTTCTGTTACTGATATGAAGTAGGCCATTGGCCATTGATATCAGATCAAAGGACCATTTGTCCAACTTTCTCCTGTATTGCTTTCGGTTACTGATAAGAAGTAGGCCATTGATTATCTTATTAAATAAAGGACCATTCCTTTGCATGTCGCAATGCATTTGGATGTGGATGAGTTGAGAGATCATTGTGATGAATAACCAATTCTCACTTATCATCTCATGGTGTGTAGGTTATTTTTCACTGCATGCAATTAAGCTGAAATTCACTTTGTTTCTACTTATTTCTTTCAGAACTTGATGAAAGCATCAATATAAATCTCTTTCAATTGCGGTTCCTTACTTTCTTCCCATTTATCAGATTTCAAGGGGGGCGCACAAGGGGAATAGTTGGATGAACAAAGCATAATATTGTCAAGAAATCAACTGTTCGCCATGGCAAAGAAATCTCAGAGACGCCCTGTGAGACATGAAAGAGACCAATCTGGTTGCATGTGGGGCCTAATTAGCATGTTTGACTTCCGCCATGGTCGAACAACTCAGAAGCTGCTCTCTGATAGGAGACGCGGGACCAAGCATGTTTCTGGTAGGAACTCTCTTTCGAACACAGATGAATCTTAATCATGCGTGTCATTGTATCATCTCACATTTTTGGGCAAGCCCATTGGGAGAGAATGGATGCATATAGAAACGAATACTCTTTTAATGGTTTCTTCTTTTAGTGGAATTTTCTTAAGATGAAGAGAATTCTGTATGCCATTTACAGTGTACGAAAGTTTTTTGTGCTGCTGATAGTATTCTTGTTATCACGTTTGTATAATATGGCTTTTTTTGCAGATTATTTTTTTACTGAAGTTAAGTTCATTTGCACAGAAGTTCTGGTGCTTTATGTAATTGAACTCTGTTTTTTCTTCTGCAGCTGCTGGAAAGGCTATGACTAAGCCTGAATTGTTGATCAATCTTGATGGAAATTGTCAAGGAACTGCAGTAAGTATCAATTACGCACCAAAATGAATTGGTCTTACAATTTGCTTAATGATGATAACCTTGAGGTGAAGAGATATACAAATTTTCTAGATTTTTTTTTTCATTTACAAATATCAGGGTGGTGAAGAAAGCACGATAGCAGCTGCTGATGTCGGGAAGCCAAGTGTCAAGAAACTCATGGAAGACGAGATGTTTTGTGGGAAAGCCTCTAAGAAGGAGATAAATATTGCTGAATCAGAACCAAAACAGTCTAATGCAGTAGATGGAGAACACAAAAACAAAAGTCGCAAAAGATCAAACCGAAGTCGCTCAAAAAGTTGTGAGATATACATAGAAGATTTGGATGCTGCTGAGAACTTGGATTTTGAAAAGCCTGGCCTTCAGCATTCAGAAAAGCAATCAACTAATAATCTTGGTACGGATATTATAATGGAAGAATTTTGCCACCATATCCATTGTATTAGTTCCACGAAGTATGGCCAGCATGAGGAAGTTTATGACCAGCCAAAGCAGCAGAATGCTGGAGTGGAAGAGAAATTGAGTGAGGCAATCGAACTTTTTCTAAGTCAAAGGCTCATCAATGGGAAACATGAGACAGAAACAGGTGACATCCAACCTTCCAAAGAGCTCAAGGATGCACTTAAAGTTCTAATTTCTGATGAAGAGTTTCGTTTGAAACTCCTACAAGATCCGAAATCTGTTATGGTCAAATATGTTGAGAACTTGTGGAATGCTCAGATGGAAAAAGACAGAGTCTCCAAGCCACTTGTAGGTTCTGACTCATTAGAACAGGAGATCTGTGACGTGAAACAGTCTGAAGAGGTTATTCATAGTAGACAGTGCAAATTTTTTAGAAGGAAGGCCACATCTGTTGATAAAAACCTACCAAAGAGAGCTAAGGCTTCTCAGGCTCCAAACACAATTGTTATTTTAAAGCCATCACCTGCAGGCTTTGAAAAACCTGATGCTAAAGGAAGCCATGAGCTGACGCCAAAATCTCAATTTAACATCAGCAAGGGACCAAATGAAAAAGTTGGTTCCCACTTCTTTCTAACTGAAATTAAAAGAAGGTTAAAACAGGCTATGGGAAAGGAACAACAGGAGATCCCTCCTGATGGTGTTTCAAAGAGATTTTTTAAAGAAAAATGGACTAAGGGAGATCGTGACAAAAGATACAAGGAAATTGTTGGAAGAAATTCTCCAAGCAAAGACCACTTCTTTATTGAAAAAATTGTTAAACAGGGAGAGAAGACTGACAAATCAAAAGGATGTGAAACAGGTATAGATCATGGAACTGCTATTTATCCCAGGCAAAGATTATCTAACATTTACATTGAGGCCAAGAAACATCTCTCTGAGATGTTCACTAGTGGGACGGGTGATGTGAATTTTTCAAATAGACAGGTTCCAAAATCCCTTGGGAGGATTCTCTCTCTTCCTGAGTATAATATTTCTCCTTCGGGCAGTCCCGGAAGGGACTTGGGGCAAAGCTTTATTACCGCACAGATGAGACTTTCTGCCAGTAACAAAGTTCAGAAACAAGAAAACAATGTCAGCCATCTTGGTCAAATGACAATAAACTCGGAGACTGAGTTTTGTGCTTCTGATGACAGCGCTAACAATGAGGCAGAAGCTTCTTCAAACCTTAAGTCAAGTATCTCGGATGAACTTGTCCATGATAGTGACAAGGAGAAAATTTCATGCTCTATTGAAGATGAAATAACTGTTCAAGGTATTATTTTCTCAGCTGTCTACTTGTTGTGAGAAATAGATGGATGAATAACTCTGTCCATATTTTTTGTTAACAGATGACCTTGCATAATTTTGCAGGTGATGTGGGTGTTGTAGAAACAATGGAAATTTTAGTCCAAGAAGATAGCAGTATCATGGATACTCTTTCTGAACCAAACGACTCTGTGATGACTAGAGATGACCAAAATGCTGACATTTCTGAAGTTAGTGATCCAAAAGGATATTCTGAATGCTTGAAACATGTAATTCATTAATTGGTTTCTGTCCCTGCTAGTTCTTCTGTATTTGCAACATTTAGCCTAACTGCCTTATTGTTAATTCTCCAGGACTTACATGAAGAAGATCAGCATGAAGAAGATCAGCATCCATCTTCTGTTTTAACATCTCCATCCACATTTTCAATTACCAAGACGAATG
>CANXYI010332305.1:0-11027 GCA_948208565.1 Hura crepitans | reverse complement strand
CATTTATATCTATGTTAAATGATCATTTCAAACATTATCCCAAAATTTATTATTATTTTTTTACGGGATAGTTATAGGTTATTTTATAGTTTTGCAGTGGCCATTTTAGGTTCATTTTAGGTGCTTTTTACATCATTTTTCAATGCCATTTACACTCATTTGTCCACAATTTCATAGGCCTAAAGCCAAGTACAATTTGACCACTTAAATATCCACACAAGAAGCTTTTATATCATTCGACTTAAACATCACAAATGTCCTAAATTTGAAGTCTCATTTTCATGCCATAATTAGCTCATTTTAAAGCCATTTTTAACTCGTTATTTTCAGCCAATTTCAATGCTACTTTCCATGCCATTTCTTAACCTTAAAAGATACCCTAAACCCATACATTTCATGATTTATTACTCGTGCAATTTCATCTAGGTTATGCCATATAAACATTGAAAAATTCATGCAAAATATGTCATGCCATATCGCACACATATACATGTTATGCCATACCTCATTTCCATGCCATTTAGATTTGCATACCTCTCACCCAATGTCCCCAAATTTCTATACACATGCTTTTAATCACATTCAAGTACACATATACATATTTTAACATCACACAAGCATGCTTACACACACACAATGCCATTACCATGCAATTTAGTGCACTATACACCTTGTACACACACCCCCAAGCCTTATTCACCAATTTCATCACCTACACTAATAATGCCATCACTAGCAAGCTAAGTGTCACACAAAATGTCATAGTAACCTACCATATACCAAGTCCCCCATGCCAAGCAATCTTTCGGCCACACTAAGGCTTATTACCATCATTCCCAATTTCACAACATTCAATTATATTTCACACATTTTCCATGTCAAACACCTTAGAATCTACACCAAAATCATATTACTAAGTCATATCCACACACACACCATTACACAACCCTCTTGGCCAAAAGAATACCAAGCCCCTTTATGCCATTATTTCCCCAAATTATCATACCAAACATATATTCCATACATAAATAACATAAGTATATCCCTAATTCACCATTACACACACTTTAGCGATGTTTTCCACCATTTCCATACAAGTATTCTAAGCCTATTACATTGGAATTTCAATGTCCAAGCTTTGAATGAATTAAATTCATATACCTTTCTATCAAAAAAAACCTATTCTTTACTTTAAGCTTTAAAGAGGCTGAAGCACACTTCAATTTTCTTTACTACTCCATACACGCCATTCACCATTCAAAATTCCTTAAAAAATTGCACAAGTCTCCAAATTACATTTTAAGACTATAGGCATTCTTAGAACAACCAAATTCAATAGGAAATAAATTAAAAAGGGTAGAAGCACTTCCACATCCAAAGTTAGTTCTTAGCACCCTTTGGATGTACACTTAGTGAATCCTTGAATTTCTTTAAGCTTTAGAGACTTTTATGTTTCCCAATTCCTTCATGATTCAATTCTTAACATATTAAAATGATTTTTAGTGGAAATTTGGAAGAGAAAAGAATGCAAAAAGAAATAATAATAGTGGATGGAACAGAGGATTGGTGTCGGGATGGTGGAGGAAAGAAGAAGGATGAAAGAAAGGGTAGTGAGTGGCACTTGCCATGTGGCCACTTAGGTGTCACTAGGGGTTTATATAGTGGTTAAAGTGGCATATGTGGGGTTATATACCACCAGAGTGTCTTGAAAAAGCTCAGTTTTGGTAGAAATGTTAGGACATTTTTAAAAATCACATAGACCCCCAAAACTCCTTACTTTTGCTTTAAAAATTATTAATTAGTCCTATTTAAATGCTCATAAAATTTCACTACTAAATTCCACCAATAAAATAGTTAACTAACTACCTCGATTTATGTGTAAAGCTAAAAATTAAGAAAATTTGCAAATGACCTCAGAATTTAAAAATTCTTTCACTAATGGACTCAGAGAAATTTTTAACCTTTAGGGTATGGTATTTTTCTGTATGTCTAGGCACATCTCGGGTATTTCCTAGCCCAACTCCATCTAAGCCTATAGCCTATTAGATTATAGCCTAAAATAATTTAATGGTTTAGCTAAATCATCAAATTAAGTCAATTTCATCATTTTACGGCCCCTCGAAGTTTAATGACCAATACCCCTACCTCAGGCTTTGTGAAGGTGATCCAGCACTCTGAGAATACTTTTTAGCCTCAATGGTACTATTCATAAACCCTCGACTTACAGGTGTTATAGAGATACACATATAAGGTATTTATTCCTTAGCTACTATGTCATATGTGCTATGCATGCCCACATTGATGGCTAATGTATAGGTGAGGTTAAGAGATCCTATTATAGGGATAATCTTAAGGAATACATATGGTAGTATGAGATATGAAATCAATTTACAATGTATGACAACCTAGGTTCTTATAGATCAATCATGTTGGACTAAGCCTAAGCCTAAGTAACATGAGTGGTTAGTGTTGTTCATGTGTAACATATGTTGACGTATGAATGAAAGCCTACAACTTTAGTGCATTTTATGTATTATTCTTATTAATACTTAATATGTGTGCTCCAAGTCTTATATATGAATGACATTATGAGAACAAGTATGATAAATTCATATATGTGGGTACATGGTATGGATAGTTACATGATGTATGTGTAAGAAGTTAATTATCCTTTATAAGATAATAGTTGAATGAGATAAGATCATCTGTATAGACTATATTCCTCATGAGAGGAAGTCTATACGGACTTTATAATAGTTTCATTATGTCAATAATATGCATATTACAAAATAAAATATTTATACAACATGATAACATTAGCGAATTATGTCAATACGGTAAGTAGAATACATCAGAATATGATACATAAGACAAATAAGACACTATCATTGAACATAAGCCTATGCAGAAAAAATATCATACACATGTCAATAAACTAAGTTTGTGTAAATGTTAACATGCTTACAGATAGGTTTGTTCAATTAGAACAAAAGTAATAGAACATATATGACATAAAAATAGGCAATTATACAATATGAAACAATTTGAAATGACAACCTACTCCTATGATCAAGGTGGGGACTACATAAAGTCACCTCACCTATGATGAATCCTTGGAGATCCTAGGTCTATGAATATAGTATCAATATGTATAGTGGGAGGCCTTATATATTACCATTGTAAATAGACTTTCAAGCAATAATGTAAAAAGGCAAGACTTAAGAAGAATAGTATTTTGAGTGTGGGCTAATGGATCTAGTAGAGTGATTCTTAGTTAGAGTCCACTCTTGGACTCATAGAATTGATCACTTGGATGCTTAGAACTCAAATATTAAAAAGCCTCTAAGCATTTACCCTCTCATATCTTAGGAGGGGTATTTCTAGGTTTTTGGATTAGGATTTCCCATCCAAAGGTTGTAAAGTCCTTCTAAGGCTGGGATTCACTATCTAGATAGAGATCCCTTACTTCTAGAAGGTTTCATCGGTGGGTCTATACAAGCTTAGACTACTTGGTCCGTACAGACATAAGTAGTATGCTATCCAAGTCTAGGGACTTTGGACAAAATCTTTAGCTAAGTTTAAGCTAGTTCGTGCAAACAGTGCTTTGGTTTGTTTTATGTGGACCTTGGATCATAGGCTTGATAAAGAGGATTTGGGTAGTACGGACCTAGTTAAAGCTTGTCCGTATGAATTAATGGTAGCCTAGTTCATGTGGACTAGCTTTCTAAAGGGCTTATATTATTGCTTAAGAGCCTATCTCTAGTTATCATCATAGGGCAAAAGGTGAAGCATCTATTACTATTTGTCTTTGAAACAAATTTCCACTAAAATTGATTGAAGTTGCACATATGAGATACAGTATAATAAAAAAACTAATTCTTTCATATCTAAAAGTATGGCATTACCCTGCCAATGTGAAAGGAATTATGTTAGATAAGCTTTATTCTAAATTTGATAAGTGCTTATTTATGGGATATCCAAAGGATATTATTTCTATAATGCATTAAAACAAAAGGTGTTTGTTTCAAAGCATGCTATCATCATAGAGAAAGACTTTCTTAAGGAAACACAGTGGGAGTAGAATTTAACTTAATGATGTTTGTGATCAATAAATAAAAGAAAATCAACTAATTGATCCTAAGCCTATTACACATAGTGAGGATGTAATCATTAGTGAGGATGTAATCATAAAACTTATTAAAACGTAAGTTTTTAGACATTTACAAAGGTTTATACTACTTTTGAAAGATATGGATTTCTCATAGATGAAAATAGAAATATGAGCACACTAGTATAAGATGAGCCTTTAAGATATAAAGAGGTTTTAAAGAGTTCAGAATCAAAATTATGCTCAAAGGTTATGCAATCCATAATGTATTCAATGAATGACAACAACATTCATACTTTGGCTGATGTACCTAAAGGTATTAAAAATAATTAAGTGTAAATGAATTATTAAGAAAAAGATACGCATAAAGGCTAAAGTTGTTACCCATAAGGGATGATTGGTTGTAAAAGGTTATTATCAAAGGCAAATACTTGACTTTTATAAAACCTTTTAACTGTTAGCCATGCTTAAATCCATTAGCATTCTTCTTGTTATTGCTATTTATTATGATTATGAGATATGGAAAATGTATGCGAAGATAACTTTCTATAATAGAAACATGTCAAAAGAGGTGTATACAACATATCCTAAAGGTAACATATCCACTAATTGCAAAAAGGTCTGCAAGCTTTAAAAGACCATATATGGACTAAGGTAAGCATCTAAAAGCTAGAATATTAAATTTGATTACACAATAAAAAAAGTTTAGTTACTCACAAAATCCCGATGAACCATTTGTTTATAAGAAGATTAGGGAGAGTGCAGTCCTTTTCTTAGTATTAGATGTTGGTGACATATTAATCATGGAAAATGATATCTCTATTTTGCAATAACTTAAGACTTTGATATCTATGAAATTCTCTATGAAAGATATTGATAAAGCAACCAACATACTGGCAATAAGGATTTATAAAGATTGATCAAAGAGGATGAAAACTTTTTTTTGCAATCTATGTATATAGACATCTTGTTAAAAAATGGTTTAGCATGGAAAAAAGGATTTGAAAATAAGCTAGTACAAGGATGCTAACTTTGAGTCTAAGAAAGATGATTGCAAATATCAAATATATCTTCTTATTTACATGAGATGAAGTTAGTTGGATGATTACAAATAGGACATAACTGCAGATTTAACAACTAAGGTAGAGTAAATTGCAACTTCCAATATAGCTAAGGAAGTAGTATGGATCAAGAAGTTCATCACTTAACTAAAAGTGGTACCAACCATTTTTGACTTAATACCTTTGTATTGTGACAACAATGGGTCTGTTGTATAAGATAAGGATCAATAGTCTCATCAACAATCTAATCATGCACTTAGGCATTACTATCTCATATGAGAGATAGTAGCCAAGTAAGATGTAAAGATTGAAAGAGTCCCTACTGATCAGAATATTGATGATCCTTTTACTAAGGCACAATCTTAGTATAAATTTAAACTCCACCTAAATAATATGGTTTTTACATACATGTGATATTATCTCTAATGCAAGTAGAAGATTGTTTGATGTATGCCCTAGGGCTCACATGTAATAGTTATATTTTGTATACATAATAAAGAATGGATTATAGTAGATCTTACGCTAAGTCATTTGTTTTAAATGTTCTTAAACTATGTAATAAAGTGTTCATAATGAGAGATTCCCGTAACATTAAAATGTGCAACACCAAAACTATAACAAGTCATAGCATTAACTAGATAGGACATGGTTAATATGGGTAGACTAGCAAATGTTATACTCTTTAACATAGTCAAATAGTAGTTCTCACAATCTACAAGCATGATGATGCTTTGAGACAACATGTGGATACTTATTTGAGAAACAAGTTCATTAGACACCCAGTATGAGATGTTGACATGGATACATAATTCACATCTATGAAACTATCTCATTATATCAATTGTGCATCTATCTTCTAACTTCATATCACTAAGGTTATCTTAAATATTGAAAACTATAATTTGACTTTGGTGCTTTTACATCACCATGATGTATACACATCTAAGTGATTAGGTGTGATTCTAGATATTTGTTACTAGTTGAGTGATTAATAGAGGATTCACCACTTTGGATTATAATATGGAGTTTATCTCACTATCCCAATATAACTCTCTTTCGAGAATTTTTGGCCGAAGTTAAATGCATGTGTGAATGAGGTTGACAAAGGCATTTTTGGAATAAAGGAATAAATATTAAAACCAATACATTCAAGGCTTATTTAGACAAACTTAATTAAGCATCAATTTGACATAAGTCTATAGTCAAACCAAAATGAGATAAAGTATGGTGAAAAGATGAATTGCATAGTAACTGTACATAGAAAAGTTAAGTCAGAACACTTAACTTTCACTCACTTGGGTAGTGATTATGCTTAGCTAGAATCCACAAATGACTTATATATTATTGAACACATTAATATGATTTAATAATGATATAATTCAATTAAATCACCCAATCCATATTTCACTAGGATTTTGATTAACTATTAAACTGCTAACATGCTTTAGAAGCCTATAGGGTCACAAACCAGTAGGAGTAAATTATTGAGGTAAAAGTACAATGTTTTTATTTATATGGGATGCCATTAAATAAGAACAAATAAATTAAGAAGGCTTTTTGGGATTGGAGGCTAAGATAAATGCTTAAAATAATAATTAAGTGTTAATTAAATATTTTCAGTAACTAGGTAAGAATTGGGACTTTTAATAAAATAATTAGAAGCCTAATTTTGGTTTATAATTTTAGTGGTCTAAAGGCTCAAAAATCTGACCTAAAGGTGAGTAAAAGGGCATAAAAACCCTTTTGATCTTGTTCATAATAATAGAGCAACAACAGAGAGAACAATTTTTTACTATTGCTACAAAATCATCTTTTTTTGAGCCTTCTCCTTCTTATTTCTTCTTGAATTTTATTTCTTACTACCACCTAGGAATAAAATACACTTGTTCACCACTTGGAGAGTTCTCATTAAATGTCACACCTCCTACTAGATTCCCAAAGAAACCTAATAAGTGGTGCACTTCCTACTAGGTCACCAAGCTTGAAATTCTCTATCTGGTTCATTCATTTAACTTTTACCAATTTCTTATTATTTGATTCAGTCTAACTCTAAAGCTAGTTTTGTCTTTTTCTTATTTTAACATAAGGACATGTCAACCTATTTATGCCAAAAATATGGCCAGTTATGGCTATTTAGATATTTCTTAAAATTCGACAGCATAATGGCTGTTCAAGTCACTATCTAAACTTTGAACTTGTAAAAACACTTTAATAAATTCATGTTCTCACATCTTGGACCCACATGGTCCCCCAAACAATCAACCTAGCATCATCTATCTATAAGTTCATCAACATGGGCCTCAGGCCACAATCAGACAATCCAAAATCTAGAGCCTTAGGCTCACATACCATAACTATCTAGTAAATAAAGCCACACATTCACATAATCTGATAGTTTACCTATTACAAAACACAGTCTACATTATCTATATATTACATGACAAGTTACATGGTACCCTTTCCCCACTTATGTACATGAGTGCAAAATTGTATACTATCTGCACTATAACCTTCTAACCTTGTCCTCTAAACTTAGCTGCATGCCCTACGAGGCTGTCTACTAATTCTAATTACCTGTGCACCGAAACAAGTATGCTAAGTATATAATATATTCAATGGTGAATTCTAGCATTTAAATCATGTCATAGTTGATATCATACATATAAACAATGATAAAATCAATTTATTTAGGTTAGTATGCCAATAATTAAATATATTTGTCATAATGACCAAAATGCCCCTAATTATATAAATAATATTCAATCATGCATTTAATTATTTAAAACTAAGTAATTTGTTGATTTATTCCATTAACATAAATATATCATATCAATAAATATGCTATAAATGTAAAATTACCAAAATACCCTAGATTATGGAAATTGATTATTCATTCAATTAATTACTCAAAATCAAAGTAATTTAATAATATTTGCAATTATCACTGCTTATAGGTCATTTATTTCGTTAAATTAATAAGCTCGACTAGATAGACAACACTTTAATACACTAAATCTAGAGGGAACTAAAATAGTGTAGTGATCCATATTCTAGACGCCGACCGCTGCACCGGCCTGATAAACATCATAGGGATTAGTCCATAGACCTCCTGAATCACAAATCCAAATTAATTACACAATCTGGTCTACCTAATAGACTGGTCTATCCAACAGACTAGCACAGTGGCCCTCTGGGACCCACGTTACTGCACTAGCATAATTTAATAAATAGCACTAAATGTGCAATGTCATAAAATGATCTATCAAATAGACTAGTATAGTAGCCCCAAAATAGACCTCAACTGTTGTATTAGCCCTACTTAAAGATCAAACATTGTATTAGTTCCTAAAACCCTAAGTTGTCTAATCAACCCATCCAGTGGGTGTCTAACTAATGGGCCATTAAGCATAATTTTTATTTATTTATTTACTGATTAACATCTTATAATATGCTCAAATAAAAAATGGATAGATATTAATTTTATTTGACTGTCAAATTTTAGCCCAGTTTGATACGAGCATAATTAAACAATTTTAGGTCATTATTTAATAGTATTTTTAGGTCTTATTACACCCAAAATTTAAGTCATCTAATCCTTGATTTTATCTCACATTAAATTGCTATTTATTGTACATTTACTATCTATGTTTATTATTAGTTTAGGTAATGGTCAATTTACACAGTTATAAGTCATTCGCTTAGTTTACAACAATCATTTTTATGACCATTTCACATCCAATTTCATTGCAGTTTTCACGAATAAATTCATACTTTCATAGGCCTAAAGGAAACCTTAATTAGGCTTGTTAAAAGGGCAAAAATAGGCATACATGCCACTTCATGTAATCATATCATAATAGCCCTTTCAGGCATATATTTTATGCCACTATTTATGCCATTTCTAAATTCACATTTAGTTCAAAGTTATGTCTCATTTTAGGCCACATTTTAAGTCTATATAATAAGCATTTGATCATTCATCAAACCACATTCATTGGTCTAATTTATATCATGCCAATCGCATGCACTTATTGAAATTATACTAAGTCAATTATGCCATATAAAGGCTTATCTTATCATGCTTTGATACACATAATCATAACACATATATAGCCAAAGTTTCGATTTCATTTTATTTGCTATCTCTCTCGGGTCATAGCTATTTAATAGCTTTAATGTTACATTTTAGTAGTATCTATCATACATTAATGCTTTCATCCATCACTTGAACACATTCATACATATACATGCACATTTTCTTAGCATCTAAAATAGTTTATATATATCACATGCCTCAGCCATAACTTGATTCCCATGCTTTCATACACCAATTAATCTTATCACATGCCATATTATCATTTCATAAATCATAAGAGCAATATACATGCCACACATTTAGCATACCTTTAAGCAAGCTCTCAGCCATAAGTAACTATGTGTCCCATTCATGCTTTTATTCATTTCCAAACTTACATACTCATGTTATTACACCACCTAAACATACACACACATATACATTGCCATTACCATGTTATTTAGGCTAATATACCTTACATATATGCCATGGTGATAACATCCCTAAGCACACACCTACTTTAGTTATAGTTTTTTCTTACCTATACATGTTATGCCATCACGCACAAGCTAGTAACATACCCTTTTCCCTCATCACAGATGCCACACATACCTTGTACACTATTAAATACCTCTTAGTCACTATAAGACCTACACCAAATACAAAATTTTCACGATAATCAAGTCACAAAAAATGGAAGGCATGAAGTAAATGGTATGAATTCACATACCTCTTATCAACAGAAGGCAAAACTTCATCACTTTAAGCCTTCAAAGTCTATGAGTTCAAGCCCTCCTTTCACACCATTCCACCCTATTCTTCAAGCCATTTTGCACTTGAAATACCTTAAAAACCATACACACACAATCTATTAGAATTTAGGCTTCTTAAGCAACCATTTCTAACCATAATTTCCCTTGCAAAAATTATAAAACACCATGAACACTTACCTTGAAGGCTTCCTAGAACTTTCTAACCTTGGTACCTTTGGTGAATTTTAATTAATTCATGAGAACTCCTTTTCTAGTAATTCTTTTTCCCTCAAT
Organism: Hura crepitans; assembly: GCA_948208565.1. Classification (NCBI taxonomy): domain Eukaryota; kingdom Viridiplantae; phylum Streptophyta; class Magnoliopsida; order Malpighiales; family Euphorbiaceae; genus Hura; species Hura crepitans. The sequence continues at coordinate 737 of CANXYI010332305.1, read as the reverse complement.
TCCCTAACATGTAAGAATGATTTTTAGTGCAATTAGTTTGCTGAAATAGTATGAGGAAGATGATGAAAATGGTGGATTTTACATCAGGTGGTATCAGTTCTGACAAGAAGAAGAAAAGGAAATTTTTATATTATAAGTGGATTTTGCCACGTAGCTTGGTGCATTTGACAAGTGTAATGGCCTTACGCTAGCTTACTTGGCATAGGTGGGTCCCACAACCTCTTGAACCATCCTAAAAAGGCTCTATTTTGGTTGAAATTTTCGAAAATTATTAAAAATCATAGGATATGAAAAAAGTACACAAATTATTTTGAAATTTCTCCTTTAACCCCATTTATATGCTTGTAAAATTTCATAGCCGAATTCCATCTATAGGATAGTTTTTAGACTGCCTCAATTTGTATGCACACCTTAAAATTACATAAATTTGCAAATGACCTCAAAATTCAAAATTTCTTTCAATAACAGACTAATTAGAATTTTTAAGCTTTATAATGTGATATTATTGAGTCCATCTGGGTACATCTCAAGTTATTCTCGCCCTAACTCAGTTTAACCCCATAGATCACTAGTTTGAAGCCAAAAATGAATTTTTAGTTCTATTAAAATTTTAAAATTTGCCTTTTTCATCACTTTAAAGCCATTCAAAGTTTCATAACCAATGCCGCTGCCTCAGTTTTCATGCAAGTGACCTAGCACCTAAGGCACACTTTTTGGACCCAACAGTACTATTCATG
>CANXYI010332265.1:0-10964 GCA_948208565.1 Hura crepitans | reverse complement strand
ACACTTAAAGACACTGGATCTAGAGGGAAAATAAACTGGTGTAGTGGTCCCCATTTTGGACCTACCACCGCTGCATCGGCATGTATGCCATAATGGAGATTAGCTATAGCCTCTCCAGACACAAGTAAATAGTATCTGTGTGACATAATAGAGATCAACCCATAGGCCTCCCTAGCCACAAATAATCATCATTGATAACTGGGTGACATAATGGAGATCAGTCCATAGACCTTTCCAGCCACCAATAAATACCAGCAACAACTGGGTGACATAATGGAGATCAATCTGTAGACCTCTCCAGCCACCAAGAAGAATGATTGTCTGAATATCAGACAACTAGCAGCTACAAAACCCTAAGTTGACCGATCAACCCATCGAGAGGGTGTCTAACTAATGGGCCAAGTAGCAAATTTAAGTTCATTTATTGACAAAAAAATATTCTTATAATATTTATGTTTCAAAAACAAATAGTTAAAATTTTTACCTCATACTTTATTTTTTTAGCCAGACTGGTATAGCCACATTTTGGCTCTACCAGGTAAAATTCCATAAGAATAATTAAGTCTGCTACTACCAAAATTCAAGGTTTTATATGTTATGATTTATCATGGCATTGATACCTAAAAAGTTAATACATTTTATCCAGTGACAATTTTGGTTCAGGTACTAGTCAACGTAACAGTTATAAGTCATTTCGACCACTTTTGAAGTCAATTTCTCGGATTGCTTTATGTCTAAATTTAACATAGTTTTAAATATCTTTTTAAGCACATTCCTAGGCATAATCCAACCATAACTAGGCCAATTTCTTGGCCAACTACTAGGCATAATAGCTAAACATGCAAAGGTCTCAAATTTTGCCACTTAAGGCATAAGAAAAAGTACAGTTTCATAGCACATTTCAAGCAACTATTTAAGTCATTATACTAGGCCATTACCATACAATTTAGTTCCATTCTTATTAATCATTTAAGGGTACCTTCTCAAGGTATATATTTTACATAATATTTAACCATATACATTATTTAAGCTAAAGCTATTACAACCTAATTATCATAGCCATCACCATTTACATGTCTACCATTTCAATAAGCTTAATTACATGCCAATTGTTCTTAATATGCTCTCGGGTACTAAGAGGAGAAGGACTCAAATTCCATTCCCTTTTTACTTGATAACAATATTCAACCATATATACATGCCATGAGCACAAATATACTCATAAACATCTCATTTTAAGCTAATAGTGCTAAGTTACAAAACAACCTTCCTAGGAATCCCTCATGATAGATTATGGGTACAATAAAAAAATACACAATTCATGGTGATTTCTACTCTCAATTTCTATAGTTCTCATCCTAGCATGCCAAGAAAATTTTGAATATTCAACATAGGCAGCAAACTTCCCATCCAAACAACCATAAACATCAAATTCAGTAAGCATGTGAGGCTAACTTTGCAAACACTTCGAAACATCACTCTAAATTTCACTAAGTTCTCAATTTAATCAACACTACCAAGAAGGAAACCAACCTTAATCTCAATATTCCAGCTATCCAAATTCAAGATTCAATAGCCTAGGTACCTTAAGACATGAAGTAAAGGCTTGAAGTTCACTTACTTGTGAAAAGAAGCCCTTGTAATCCTCAAACACCTAAGGCTATCCAGTCACCATTGTCAGCTTCTCCTCCTTTTGTGGGCTTTAAGCTGCCCTCTAATGGCCACCAAAAACTCATACACATAACCACACAAGTCTTAAGCATGTCCTAACATCAAATGGTAGCCAAAAATTCCAAGGAAAAGAGAAGAATCACCCAAAACTCACCCTAAGGTCACTATTTTGGATTGCTCTGAACCAGTCAACTTGTATGAATTTTATCCCCCAAATGAAAACTCCTTATTTCTTATTCCTCATGGTGCCTAACACATAAGAGAAATTTTAGCAACTAGAATCACTCAATTTGGTGGCCAGAGGAAGAAGTTATGGTGGTTCTTCTCTCTGCCTGGTGTCAACAATAGAAGAAGAAAATAGAGGAAAGTAAATTTTTTGTCCAAGTGGAAATCCATATGTCAAGGCCTATTTGACACTTGGAAACCTTGCATGGCCATTTAGCATGAAGTGAGGGCCACCTTGACATGTCAAATGTGGTCCCTGTAATCCCGAACCATCCTAATTTTTTTGGCAAACTTTGAAAATTCACAAAAATTCACTCATGCCTCAAAAATTTATGCCGATTGTTTTAAAATTCACTCAACTCATTACTAATGGTATCACCACTTAGGAATAGCTAAAATAGATTGCTATTAATTTAGGGCCGAATTACCATAATAAGGGGTTCAAGAGGATGAGTAACCCCACTTTCACAAGCGGTAACATTGGAAAGACAAATAAGATAGCCGATGTGCATGTTATCTAAGGCAGAAGATATTCTAAGTTAGGTAAGTCTCTATCATGGTGTTTAAGAAAATTGGCCAAATAGGGCAAGTTAAAACCATTTCCATCTCAGCCACTCAATGGACCATTACCACCCAATCATAAGCATGACTAGTACTATGCCAATCATCAATGAACTGGACACCTTACCAACAACTATAAACTCTTTAGAAAAGCCATCCAAGACCTCATAGATTCTAAACAAATACTTGATGTTGAAGCCACCTCTAATCCATTACCTAAACACCAAGCCACTCGCCTTCTTAAATCTAGATTGCCTAAGGAATACATGCTTAGAGATGTTTATAGATCTAACCAAGAGATATATAAAGGGGTGAGAGAGAGTGAATCCATCCTTTTAACTAGCTTTTAGGAGAGCGAGAGTGATAACGAGCCTAAGAAGAGCAAAAGCTTCTGAGATGAATCTTTTGAAAAGGGAAAGAGAGAGCCACTCATGGTAGAGGGAAAAGTAGTAGAGAGAATCAAAAAGAATGGTCAAATCTTACCTATAACACCCCCTGCACATTCTCGAAGGAAACAAACAAAAGGTGCCACTTTCCATAGGTCATCCATCCTTGGATTTCCCTGAGGACCATTTGTTTAACACTTATGCCACTTTATCCAACTTTGACCTACCTTGACTATCTAGTGTTTATTACTATTTAACCTTGAATTGCTACCTATTTTACCCTGATAAAACTCCAATTTATGTCTGTTATCCATTTACAAAAAATTGGGCAGCATAACGGCTACTCGGGTGAAAAACCAAAAATTTTCCTATAATAAAAACACTTCTAAACCATTTTCAAGCCACAACTTAACTCCTGGACCTTTTTAGTCCTCTAAAACATAAGCAACATCAACACCCAACAAACACAAGGTCTTAGACCCACCAATATCTAAATAAAAGCATATACATTTATAAAAGAGAAGTTTCTACAACTATTGAGTTGAATTATCTAAGTTTTATAATATACATGCACTAATTAATTCTATACCTAATATACATGAGTGACTCACTAACATAACCACAAAAGTATAAAAAATATACCAAAGAGAACTCTGGGTCAGCTGCATTGGCACTGCTAAAGCTAGACTGTTACCTATCTCTAGCCTATGCATCAAAGCACTGACACACTGAGTATGTACTCATGGTGGAATAGACACAATAAAGGTATGTCACACATGTAGACATACATATGAGGTCATATACACACATGCATAGAAATTTCAATAACACATATGCAAGGTATCTGATTAAATGCCATTCTACATATTATATCTCCTAGTGCCTTCTTATGCAAGTAGTCAATCATAGACTACTTATCTTGTTTACTTTATTTAGACCATGTAGCATTTCAAATACCAATTCCAAAATCATATACTGTTATTTTGGTTAAGCTTAATATAGTTAAGCTCATAATAGACAAACGACACTTTAAGACACCGGATAACAGGATCTATTTTGTGTAGTGGCCCATATTTTAGACCTTAGTAGCTACACCTACCTAGCCTGGTAGTAGGGATCAGTCTACAGATCTCCTAATACTGGACTAGCAGATAGTGGGGATTAGTCTATAGACCTCTCAATATCTTTAAGTGTGATAGTAGGGATCAATCTGTAAACCTCCTAATATCTAAAAGTGGGATAGTAGGGATTAGTTTGTAGACCTCCCAATATCTATAAGTGGGATAGTAGGGATCAACCCTGTGAGACCTCCTAATATCCATAGACAATTAATAGGTAGTAAGGATCAGCCTAGGTGGACCTTCCAATACTTGAGTGTGCAGGGTTTAATCTCAAAACCTCAGCGGCTACATCTACCATCACCTCAAACAACAGTGGCCCCAATAGGACTAGACTGCCTAGCAGCTGCTAACTCCCTAGTTAAGCAGTTAACCTATCCAGTGGGTGTCTAACTGATGGGCCAATCTACTATTCCTTACTTAATTATATCATTTATGAATACTTTTCACTATGGTTAAGGTCAATTATGATAGTGAATTTCATTTTTCATGACATTTCATACAAGTTTGCACTTTTAGTCTTTTGTCACAATATTACTATTTATTTGGTCATTTTACAGGTTTTTGCCTTTTGTTTAATAACACACAATACCAATCCAGAATCTATCATTCTTACTTCATTTCTTCTCATAACCTTTCATGAAGTATATCTCATACTCATGCTAACAATTACACACATATAATCACCATATTGCTAGTCATCTCTTATGCACATATTACATACTCCTTTAGGTCATTATTTGCCAAGTTTACACACCATACATATTAATATTATTATTCATTTTCCCAGTGCTATTTATACACATAATTTGAATGCTAATGCCATGCCTAACATGTCATATACATAAACACCCATGCCATGCCACTTTATGTATACCATTCGGCCATACACCATACACACATATACACCTAGTTTCTTTGCCTAAAAATCATGCATAACATGTTACTTTTACACCATTAACATACTCATGTCATTAATTTACATCAATGTCATGCCTAATACTAAGAATTTGCATTTTTATACACATGAACACACGTATTTTCATGCCAAATCACATGGCATACATAAATTGAATCTATTCCATATGCTTAGGGTATGAAAACACCCTTTTCTTCACCATTTTGAGGCCTAGTTTGATGTTCTCCTTTAAGGTTCTCTTTATGCCCTAACATGCACAAATTTCGCACTTAGAAAACCCTTAAAAATTTTATATAATTCCAAATGAAAATATAAAATCATGGAATCTCTTAAAATACCTTTGGCTACCTAAAACAAAAATAAAAAATGAAATAAAACACTTACACAAAATTTTGTCACTATTCAACAAGATTGAATATCTCTATCTACCAGCTAGATATGGAAGAATTTCCACTTGATTTGGGTTCTATGGATTATAGACGGTCTAATTCATATAATTTTTGTGACTTTTGGTAATGAGAAGAGAGAGAAAGAGAAGAAAATAGGAAAGAGAGAGAAGGCTAAAATGGCATCCGCTAAGGGGGATTTTAGGGGAAAAAGATGGTGGTTCTACACATGTGACACCCTCACATGTGTAAGCTTTTATATAAGGGTAAATGGATGGTTCATATCACAACACATAGTGATCCAACGATCCATTTTCTCCCGATTTTCTTTTAAACTTTAAAAATTCATAGAAATTCCTCTAGACCTCTAAAAATTCTCATTTTCGTTTCAAAAATCCTTGGCCTATGTAAAATTTCAAGTTAAAATTTCACTATTGACTTTTGGGCACTATTCACCTATTAGAATAGAAAATTCAAAAAAATCAAACAACCTCAAAAATTAAAATTACTTCTCTATTATGTTAATTGGAATTTTTGAGGTTTAGGGTATGGTATTTTTAGGTCCATCCGGACACATCCCAGGGCTATCTCGGCACAACTTCATTTTATCTCCCCATTTACTAGTTCTTGACTCGAAATAATTTATTGATTCTACTAAATTTGTAAATTCTTTTATTTTGTCCATTTTTTGGCCAATCAAAGTTTTATGACCAATACACCCCTTCCTGGCCTCGTAAAGTTGCCCTAACTTACAGGGAATACTATACATGCTAAGGAGGTACTGTTCATGAAACTTAGACTTACGGGTGTTACGTTACCTGAGAAAAAGCTTAAAGCCAAGAAAGGTGAGCATGAGGAAGTGCTAAAGCAATTCAAAAAAACCTAAGCTAATATTAGCATTTGGGACTTGTTAATGTCATTTAAGGACCATAGGAAAAAGGTAGTCGAAGGCTTAGGTCAAGTTGTTGTATCTACCATTACTACCCTTAATGAGCTAGTACAAGTGATGAAAATAAGCAAGACAAGCCTTATCACTTTTTAGATGCTAACCTACTCCTGAAGGAACAGAACATGACCGGCCTTTTTTCATTAGGGCTAAAGTGAACAAGAAAAAGATGGGATGTGCCATAGTTGATAATGGCTCCTTATTGTTTGTCTACCCAGCTAAAATCTTATCTACTTTGAGAATTAAGAAGGAAGATCCGAGACCTTCAAGTATCACTATCAAGGCATACGGTGACATAAGAAGACAAGCTGAAAGTTCCTTCACCACTAAGGTTCCAGTAAGGCCAATTATAGACGAGGTAGAATTTACTATGATTGATATCCTAGCCATATTCTTTTTTCTACAAAGGAAACCTTAATTCCATAAACTTAGGGGAGTCCCCTCCACCTTACACCAAATGATCAAGTTCCTACATAAAGGCAACATTATGACAATAAAGGTTGAAATTGATAATGTTGTTTCCACTTTGGTTATCACCAATTAGCCTTTTCAATGGATTTCATGTTGCTAGGATTTATGAAAACTATATAGACCCTGTTATGTCCAAAATAAAGAAAAGGATGGATTTCTTCCTTAGTGCTGGTTTAGGGAAGAATTTGCAAGGTATAATCGAGCCACTATGGCCCTACACCTAGAAAGACACAAAAGGATTAGGATATGATCCAAATGAAGGGGGAAACCTAAAGAAAGAAAATATCCTAGGGGACTACTTTATCAAGCAAAAGAGTACAGGGTATAAGGGGACTCTAGAACCTATGGTAGTGGATGGATGTTACAAGTCAGGTGTTGAGATTTTTGATATCATCAATTGGGAATCAATCAACCTTACTAAGATCTAATGGACAAAAGTAGTCTTTCCTAAGCTACTAACTATTGAAGAAGTCTATTCTAACTTTCTTGAGATTGTGTCTAATTTAGATGTAGATTTTGATTTATTCATTGATGAGCTATATCTTTGTGACCTCTTTGAAGCAAACAATCTTCTTTCTAATAAAATGAACAATGAGTTTGCTTACTTGTGTGATGTTTTTCCTAATGGTAGCATGTATCCAAGTGATTATTACATGAGCATTTTTGACATTGATTGCATTAAAACTAATCCATTTAATCTTGGTATAAATGAACAACCTAAAAATATGTTAATTGCCTATGATACTACTGTCAATGAAAGAGAAAAATTTGAGAGATTACTACAAAAGTATGAAAGATTATTTGCTTAGAGTTATGAGGACATACTAGGTATTGATTGTGACGTAATTGAACATACCATTTTGACTTGTAACCATATCACTCCAATCCATTAAAAGCTTAAAGGAATGAGACTCAAGTGGGTAGAAAAGGTAAAGGAAGAAATTAGGAAGCTACTTGAGGCCAAGTTTATTGAGGAGATCATTTTTCCTACTTGGTTGGCCAACATTGTTTTCAAAAGGATAGAAGGGTTAGAATGTGCATTGATTACTAGGACTTGAATAAAGCATGTCTTAAAGATGACTTTCCTTTACCTAACATTTGATGTACTAGTTGATAGTGTAGCTATGGTAGCCATGTACTCTTTTATCGATAACTTTTCAAGGTATAACTAGATTTTAATGAAGGTGATTGACAAATGCAAAATGGCTTTTATAACTAAATAGGGCACATATTGTTACAAGGTAATGCCTTTGAAACTAAAGGATGCAGTAGCAACCTACCAACGGATGGCCACTAAGCTTTTCCATGAAATAATGCACAAAGAAGTCCAAGTCTACGTGGATGATACGATGGTAAAGTCCATTGAAAAGGAAGGATACTTCAAAACATTAGAAAAGTTCTTTTAAAGGCAAGACTAATTCAACATGAGGCTTAACCCTAAGAAGTGGATCTTTAGAGTCACATCAGGAAAACTACTAGGATTTATGGTTAGCAAAAATGGGATTGAAGTAGATCCAGATAAGGTAAAAGCAATCTTAGAAATGTCTACCCCTTGATTAGAAAAGTAAATTAGAGGATTCTTAGGTAAACTACAATACATCAGTCAGTTTATGCCAAATTCACATCAGTTTGTGAGCCTATATTCAACTTATTATGCAAAGGACAATCAAAGGAATGGAAAAAAGATTGCCAAAAAGCCTTTCAAGCCATTAAATAGTACTTAACCAAACCTCTCATCCTAAGACCTCTACAACTTGTAAAGTCCTTAATCCTAAACCTTGCAGTTGAAGAATCTTCCATAAGAGCCCTTATCATGTAAGCAGACGAGTCTATGGTAGAAAATATAGTCTACTACCTAAGCAAGAAATTGCTTCCATATGAATAGAAGCATGCAGAAGTTGAGAAGATATGTTTAGGAGTAATTTGGATCTCTAAAATGCTATGCCACTACTTTCAATCATAAAAAGTGAAGGTGAAAGCAAAATATAACCCCCTCCAGTACTTGTAAACTGTACCTTCTCTAATAGGTAAGATGGGCTAGTGGATTTGCAAGAGTTTGACATCTCTTATGTCACCAAGAAGACAATCAAGGGCTGAGCAGTAATTCAATTCCTAGCACAACACGCAATCGAGGGAAAGCAAGAAGAATTTGAGTTTTTAGATGAATACTTGGGGGTAATATCCGAGGAAGAATGGAAAATGTTTTTCGATGGAGTAGTCAACTAGAAAGGCATAGGCACCAGTGTACTACTCACTAATCCAGAAGGTGAGCAAATGTTCTTAGCTAGAAAGTAGAGTTCTATACAACTAACAATGTTGTAGAGTATGATACATGTGTCTATGGCCCTAGCTAAGGGCAAATGTAATTGATGTATATGGGGATTCTATGCTAGTCATATAGTAAGTGAAAGGTAATTAAGAGACCAAGGATAAGAACTTAAGCAAGTATGTCAGGATACTTACAAATTTATCCAAAGGATTCAATCAATGCACTTTCCATCACATCCTCAGAGAACAAAACTAAGTCGCTGATGCCTTAGCCACTTTGATGTTAGTCTCAAACCTTAGAAAAAAAAGGATTTGCCCAAACCTATGTACTTTAGCAAGTGGAGATTCCCTACCTACATAAATATAGTCAGTACTACAACTAAACAAACCTATTTCAACTTGCCTTGGTATTATGACATTCAAGTATACCTAGAAACTAGATAGTATCTAGAACATGCAGTTGAGAAAGATAAGAGGGTCTTATAGAAATTATCAACTCAATTCATTTCCTACTAAAGAATGTTATACAAAAGGCAGTTGGATGGCATTCAACTTAGATGTGTGGATGAATTAGAAGCTCAGAAAATATTCAAGAAGGTGTACAATAGCGTCTGTGGTCCTCACATGAATGGGAGAAACTTAGCTAAGAAGATCATGTGATCAGGATACTATTGGTTAACCATAGAAATGGTTTTTTGTGGCTTTGTCAAAAGGTGCCACAAGTGCCAAATCTATAGGAACCTAAGTCACCTAACCCCTAACCACTTGACTAGTTTGTCATCTCCCTAGCCATTTTTCATAAGGGGTATAGACATAATTAGGGAAATAAGGCTCTCAGCTACCAAAGGGCATAGATATATAGTGGTAGCAATCGATTACTTCTCAAAATTAATTGAAGCTGAATCTTTCAATAACTTGAGGGCAAGACAAATAGTGAAATTTATTGAAAGAAACATCATTTGTAGGTATGGGTTGCTATAGCAAGTCATCACTGATAATCGAGTACAATTTTACGATGAAACTAGATAGCTTTTGCAGAAGTACAAAATCAAGCATCACAAGTCTTTGCCATACCAACCTCATGCTAATGGAGTAATAAAAGTAGCTAATAAGAATATCAAGAAATTTTTGCAAAAAATTACAATTACCTATAAGGATTGGTTAGACATGTTACCCTTTGCAATATAGGGATACATAACAATTGTCAGGATATCAATATGAGCCACACCCTATTCATTAGTTTGTAAGATAGAAGTAGTGGTACTAATAGAAATTGAGGTTCCTTCACTCAAGGTTATGCTAGAAGCAAAAATACTAGAAGTAGAATAGGACAAAAATAAATATGAGCAGTTGGCTTTGGTTGATGAAAAGTGAATTAAAGCCTTTATCACATGCAATTGTATCAGAAGAGAATCACTAGAGCCTACAACAAGAAAGTCAAGCCCAGTCCAATACAAGAAGGCAATTTTATACTAAAATAAAACCAAGGCATTATTAATAGATCCTAAAGGAAAGTTCGAGCCTAACTGGGAAGGCTCGTACTTGGTCAAAAAGATACTCAAGCATGGGGTTGTTAAGATCTCGGACTTAGAAGGCAATGAATTCTTAGAACCTATCAACATAGATAACCTAAAGAAGTAATTATATTGAAGATAAAAGATAAAAAAAAAAGTTCGCTAAGTTGAAAACACGAATAGGGTGGCTTAGGAAAAAATTAGGACACCCCGATAAGGTGAAAACTTATCAAACACTTTATGCAAAAGTTAGGGGATTTGAGAGAAAATGTCCAATCGAGAAAATCTTTCAAAACTGAATGGTAACAATAGTATCACCAATGGGAAATTAATAGATTTTCCATGATTAAGCAGCTTAGTTTCAAATGCAATTAATACCAAAAATGCTTTAGTCATGATTATTGGTATGTAAACTTCCATTAAGTGAGAAATATCATGCAAGTAATTAAACTTTAAAAGTCAAAACAAATCTTTTCTTTTCCAACATAGAAGTTTTATC
>CANXYI010332244.1:0-21660 GCA_948208565.1 Hura crepitans | reverse complement strand
TGATAGAATTTAGACATATGTCCTTTTCTGTAACAATAGAAACACATAGCAGAAGAGGTACTAGAAGAAACATAAGAAACATGAATGTTTTTATGCACATGTTTTCCATATGCATATTTTTGTTTTCTATTCACTCTTCTAGATGTATTTTTGTAGTTAGATTTGGATCTGCTACTTTGATCTTTTTATTTCTAATGTTTTGGATTTAACTTGATCTCTTAACACACAAATCTCTTTATCCTTTTCATTATATAACTTTTTAATTTTTCATACTTCTCTTTTAATATATTATGATATTTTTCAAGTGATGCATATTTCTTTTTAAGATTACCACATCTATTATGAATTTCTTCAAAGCATTGCAACATGTTTTCATAGTTATCAAAATTATTAGATTCAGAGTCAAAACTACTAAACTCAAGTTCTTCTATTTCATATTTTGTTCTGGATTGTTCTGCAGTAGTGCTTTAGACTTCATGATCTAACATTGCCATCAGACCAACATTCCCTAATTCATTTTTTTGACTCAGTTGAGCTTTCACTTGAGTCCTCATAAGTAGCAATAAGTTTGTCCAAAATTTCTTTGGTTGTTTCATAACTAGAAACCCTATTAAATTCATTCACACGTAGAGCACAAAAAAGAATGCTCATCAACTTTAGCATTTTTTTTAGCAACAAAATTTTTTTCATTAAAAAATTCTTTTTTCGACTTTGGAGCATAAATTCCATCAATAACTTTTATGGGAATAATGTACCCATTTTCGATAATATCCCAACAATCCATGTCTTGAGCATCAATAAAGTTTTTCATGACAACTTTTTAAAAAGCAAAATTTTGACCACAGAACATAAGTGGTCTATGCATACTTTGACCTTCATGAAAAGGAGTAGAAACAGGAAAATTAGTTTCAGAACAAGATGCTATAGATTAGAGGATCTCTCAATAATGTTAAGCCTTTTTTTAAAAAAATGAGACTTGTTTTGATATCAATTTTTTGTCCCAAAGCACTTAAGAGGCGGTGGCTTAAGTGTTTAAAAATATTTCTAAAACAAAAGATATTTTTGCTTTAACTCCTTTTCTAGATAGATTTAAAAATAGTTTTCTGGACAGAGTAAATTATTGTATAGATCAAAAAAATAGTTTTCTGAATAGATTAGAAAAATAGTTTTCTAGATAAATTAGATTTTTATATAGATAAAAAAACAGTGTTCTAGATAAAGTATAGAAATTTAGGATTTTCAAAACTTCTCTTAAAATTTTGATGAAAACAACTTTAAGCCAAAAACTTTCTCTTAGAAAATCAATTTTGAAAATCTTTGAAACTTCAAAAAATAAAGATGTGAAAATAGAAATGCAATCAAAATAAAGTAGAGTAGAGAATAATAGCTTGTATAGGAATTTTATAGTGGTTCAACTATCTCAAGCCTACATCACTCTTCAAGATAACAAATACACTTGAGATTTTTTTTCTTCTCAACTCTTTTGACTGAGAAGAGTTAATGCTACTTACAAGCTTAAACCAAAGCTACCCACAACTTTTCTCTAATGTAAAAAGTTGTCAAAACACTTGCTAGATTTTTTCAAGGTTTTAGCACCATTGAACCCAAGATAAAATCAAAAGTATTTTTCTTCACAAAGAAAATTACAGTAATAACTATAATTAAACTTGAGAAAGAATGTGTAAAAATGAAGCATAATGTGTTGAAGTATAGGAAAACATTTAGAGCAAGATCTCTTAGAGATATAATGTTTCCAACATTTTCTTTTTTTTTTTTCTTCTTAAGTGAAAATAAGCCATATATATAGTTTTGAAATGTTTATGGTTGTTGAGAAACAAAAACTTACCATTAGAGACAAACAGTCACTTTAAAAAAGTTACCGTTATTTTGTCTTTTTCTGTTTAGATCAACTGTTTAAAATATTATTTAAATTAAAACTACTTGATTTGGATAGTTGATCTAGAGTCAGTTCTAAACTGTTTCTAACAAGATTTTTCAAAAAAATTCTTTTCAATTTAATTTTCAATTAAATCCATTTTTATGCACTTTTTGAAATATTTAATGTATACGTGAGTGTGTAATCATCAAATTTAATTTTATAATAATAAATCCTCAAATCTTCATTTCTTGAAATTTCTTCAAATAAATTTTTCACTTGAATTTTCTTTTCTCTATGCTATTTTAATATTATGAAATCTTTCACTTGAAGCAAAAAATAAATGCTAAAATAATTTAGCACACAATAGACATCTAAAAATAATTTGAGGTTTGAAAGGTTTGATTATCATAAAAATAATTATTATCGTCTTTTGCGCCAATATTCATGATTTTTGCTAAACTCTGTAATTTTGTTTTAGCAAACTTTAAGAATTTTCGTTCTTTTCTTGTTTGGAATTCATAAACAAGAAGATTCTTAAATTTGATTAAGATCATGCAGATAGAGAGTAATATTTTCTTGCAATGGACCAGAGTTTTCTCATAAGTTATGGAACAATCGCCATTATTCAAATATTCAGCAGTATATGAAACATTTAGATACCTGTTCAGAATCTTGTAAATGCTATATATAATACACATCATTAATTAGTTTATATATTTAACCTTTTACTAATAAAAACAAAGAAAATACTCATTATTTCACCACATGTTCAACTACCACATGCATTTTGATCGAATATTCCATATGCACATAGCTGGGTTCCATTTAGCTTGTTCTGGAGATAGCTCAATAACAAAGACATCGCCTCCATACTCCATGCCTACTAAAAGCATCATCTACATTGTAAAGTGCATATTGATTTGCTCGGATTGTTTTGATGATCTCGAATATTGCTATCATTCGCCCTGATAAGTGTTGATTGTTGAGAAACTATCATTTTTCCTTCTCTAAACAGTTACTCTGTGCATTATTAGATACACAAGTATTTATTTTATTTTATTAAATAAAATACTTATGTATTTTATTTTTAAATTCATTTAAATATAAACAATAATATTTATTACAATAGAGAAACTATCGATTTCTTCGTATTACCAATTAACGGGAATTTGTGTGGAGCATATTTCTTAATTTAATAGATCTGCGTATTTATTTAAATTTATTCAAATTTAATATCTCTATTAATTAAATTTATATGTAACAAATATTTTTTAATTTAAAAACAATATATAACATTAAAATAGTTGACATTAAGAAACAGCATGTAAGTTGCATATTTAAAAAGTATGGATATAAAATATGTAAAATTGAAATTTCATTTTTTCACCTAAATTCACATTTTTAAACATACAATTTACATGCTTTTAAGTTATGTTAGTTATTTTAATGTAACTTAAACATTATTATTTGTAAAAAATTTTATTATATATAATTTTAACAAATAAAAATATTTAATTAAGATAAGTCTACATATAAAAACCGATTTTACAAAAATAAGTAATACCAACTTCCATTTTAAAGCTAAATATTTTTAAAATTAAAACTTAGCAAAATATATTTATCATATCTTTGTAATTTTTTTTATATTTTTTGTGTATTTATATTAAAAAAGTATATATATATATATATATATATATATTATTTTCAGTTTTAGTAAAATTAAATCCATATTCAATAACAATAAAAATATCTTCTATATTTAATCATGTTATGTCCAAAGTGTCAAAAACGCCAATAGAAAAGAATATCGATCTCATCAACTATGGTGACTGAAACTTAATTAGTTAATTGTAATAAGGCGTCCTCTTCTTGTCAAATTTATAGATTTTTAAAAGTATATGGGCGGCTAATATCTAATATATATATAATTTTTTTAATTAAATGTAGGAGTAATAAAAAATTGACTTGATTTGTAAATTTTTAAAAAATTAATTCAAAATTTATTTGATGCATCATTGATTTATTTATAATCTAATCAGTTTATTTTGCAAAATAACTAACCCATGATGTGATTCATTTTGATTAATTTATTTATAACTCACTTATGACACGTTTGTTTTGCTCATAATTTTATAATTTTTATATAATATGAATTATAAAAAATATTATTTGCATGTTATAAATGCATATTTTTTTATTTTTAATATTTTTTAAAAAAGTAATACTATATAATTTGATCCATTTGAGTCATATTCATTTTATGACCCGTTTTGAATCATGATGATTCAATTCGATTCGATTTAACCAATTTTATGGTTAGTAATTTTTTTGACAGTTTATAATCTGACTTATTTTTATCTAATTTATCATAATCCGACTTAAATTCGATCCCTCTTATTCTTCTACAGTTAAATTTATAATTTATTCTCTCTCAAATAAGAATTTAATGCAATTAAAATTAAAAATTAAATTTTTTAATGTAAGAAATTGATGTAGTAAAAGATTTAAAAATATATTGCGCCCGGAAACTTTTATCTAGAAGTCAATATCCTCCACAAAGTTATTGATACATGGCATTATATTATCATCTTCCACTCCTCTATTACACAGCACTGTTACCTCCTGCTAGCCTATTAAGACTCGCGATTAACTGAAAAAATGATTAATAAAAAAAAATCGATCTGAAATTAAATCAAATTTTTGATTAATCAAATTGGTTAAATTGATTTTATTTTTATACTTTTATTTTTTTGATTTTTAATTTTGATATTCAAAAAGTCCATCAGTTTCGGTTAACCAATTAATTGTATATATAGTTTTTTAATATTTTTAGTGAAAAGAAATATTTATCACTAATAGTTTTTAGTGATGAATATCTAATTTTTTAGTGATAATATTTTAACTTTTAGCCACAACTTCATCACTATATATATTATAATATTTATAACATTAACTTTTAATAGTTTGTCACTAAATTATTTTTTGTGTGTGCGTATATAAGTTATAATATGCATATCCGCACATGCATATATTTTAATATATATCTATATGTACATTATAAATATTATGTATGTGTATATATTTATGTAAAAATAAAATTTAATATTATAAAAAAATTTTAATTGCATTTTTATTTGAATATTAGTTAATATGATATTTAGTTTGTAGTATCTATTTTAAAATACTTAAAACAATGGAAATGATTTTTGTAATTTATATATTTTTAGCTTATATTATTTATTTTAATTTTTTAATAGTTAATAAAAAATTGAAATAAATAAACCGATTAACCGATATTAATAAACTGATTAACAATTAATAATTTCTAAAAATCTATATTAATATATCGATTTTTAAATTTTACTCACGGATCGATTAACCAATCTATAAACACTCCTACTTATAATATAATTTATCCGGGTTCTAAGTTTTAAGCTCAAGTAAAAATAAATATCCATTTACACCTAAAAGAAAATCTTATACAATTACATTATAAGCTATTGGCATATTCAGAAAACTGGGTTCGAAGCAGTGAAGTTTGAGAGAATATAGTTTGATTGAGAGGAGAAATGGAAACAAGAAAGAGGATATTGTGGGTTTCATTTTTGTTTCTGATTGAATTAGGTAACAAAACCCCTAATCAAATTAAAGTTTGTAATTGTATTTGTTTTTTGTTTATAAAAATAGATGGTTCGTGAGAGTTTCAGATCAGGGTCTTGAAGAATAAGTAAAAAGAAGGAAATAAAAATTGAGGCTTTGGCTTTGTTCTGATCCTTCGGTGTGAAGAAAAATTAAAAAGGGACACTGGAGAGACTGACAGAAGAGAGTGAGCACACACAGGCAATTGTATGAGCCCATACCATTGCAGGGGTGGGTGCTCACCTCTCCTTCTGTCAGCTTCCATTTGCAAGTGTTTCCTTTTCTTAATTTTCTCCCTCTTTTCTTCTTCTTCTTCTTCTTCTACTATTGTGTATCACAAGAAGCTCTCCTCTTTCTTTACCCCATTAACACGTCTTTCTGACTCGTGTTTGCAGGATTTCACACATCACCGCCTCTTCTTCTTCCTCCTAATTCCTGTCTTATTATCATTACTTTTAGACATTACACATCTCTCTTCCTCTCCTGCCTTATATAGGGATATACAACAGTGTAGTTTTATGCAAGAGTGAATGTTATCGGGTTGTAATGTTTTTTTTTTCTTTTTTCTTTTCATTTAATTAATTGAATAAAGATTTCGACTCGCGCTTGTATGCTTGGTTTGTGTGTGTAATTTTTTTTATATATTTTTATTGAAACAAAAAGAAAAGAACTTGTGATGGAGCTTGGAAGCGTGGTTTTTCATGGTCCTCTCTCTCTCTTTTAATAGCAGAAAGGACCATGTTTATGTTTCTTTGAAGCTAAAGGTACGCCTGGTTACTGTTCAATTTAACGGAAAACGGTATTTTCAAATCTAATATCATTCAGCTTTGTTTTACTGTTGTCTGTTCGTCTTCTTCGTATTATCATCTGTCAAAACGCATTCTTCTGTGATTCTTCTTGCTTTTTCACCTTCCTTCCTTTTCAGAGAGAGCATGCAAAAGTAAAGGGACTGAACTATAATTGTTTTTATTTTCTTTTTTCTTTTTTCTTTTTTCTTTTTTTTTTTGTTCTTTCGGTTTGATTTGGGGTTTTTAGGGCCATAGCTCGAATGGTTGTTCGTAAAATAATCCGATTTATTATTATTATTATTTTTGCTATTATTTATGATTTATAATATGCTCTTGAAGCAAGCTGCAGCTCTGGTGGATGATACCATGGTCTTATTTCCATTTGAAAATGGGTCAGTTCTAGTGCTGCCCTATATGGAGAAATCTTTCATCTTTCCTTTTCTGGGTAGTTGTGTACTGTTCTATGGCCAAAAAGGAAGTTTTTTTGGAGGAATTTCCATGTTCAGAGGTTAGCAATTAATCCTGTCGGCTAATTTTCCTCGATCTTTTTGTTCGTTTCCTCTTTTATGGAAGATCTTCTTTGCTTGTGATTTTTGTTGTTATTTGAAGTAGTAAAATTTGGTCTTTCATTGTTTCCCCCAGAACGGAAGCAGTTATTGTTTCTTTGGCTTTTGCGAAGCAAAGACCATCTGCTTCTATTACCTGTATGCAGGTAACAGATTTATCTATTTATCTTTTCAAGTGATAAAATATCTAATTTTATTTTATGTGTCCATTAATGGTTTATATTAGATTTAGAAAACTTTTATCACTATTTGTTTCTATTCAGATTTCGGATTTGGGTTGCTAGTAAGTTAAATCCATCGAAGAACTGAAAAATTAATTGAGAAGGTGCAGCACTTTTTTTTTTTGTCATGTGTTTCTGGTTCTTGTTAGACTAAGTATATATTTATCACTATTATTTTATATCCAGATTTTGGGGTTAGTGGATTGCTTATCTCTAAAGTCAATTACAAAAATTAAGAAATTAATTCTGCACAAATAGTAAGATGTAGGCTCAGTCTTATTGTACTAAAGAAGAAATACATAGATCCTCGGCAATATGGGCAACAGATTATTGGTAATGGCTTCTTTCTTTTTGTGTAGTTTATTTATGTTTCCTTATACTAATTTTCATATTGGTTTTTAGCGGATCAGTAACCATTAAAGGATTAAGATTTTTGTTTTTTATGGAAAATTGGTGGAACAGTAGCTGTCAATCCATCATTAAATTAACTAATATCTACTTTGATAGCGATTCTTGGAGTACTAATGGCATTTATCTACATTAAAAAGAGAAAATTATCCTGCAAAATAGTATATTACTAGGTTTTATTTAAGAGTTAACAGCGTGTGTATAGCTTCTTTTTTTGTGCTTTAACTGATCATTTATAGTTTGCTGGAAAAATGTCCTAGTTGATTTGGCTGCCTACTTGGGCAATGAGTCCCGTCATTTGCATGGTGTGATGTTTAATGATATTTACTTTTGTCCACAAGGTTCTTTTCTTTCTGTTGGCTTTCATGATTTTTAGTTGACACTTTTCTACTGCCTTAGTTTTTAATTGATAAAGGGGCATAACTATCTAAACTAAATAATGAATCAAGGAAATAAGGTAAACTTTATAAAATTGCATTCCTTGCTTTGAAAATATTGACCATCACTTACAGAGAAATTTAATGATATTGATGCTGATATCTTTGTCAATGCATTGTAGACGCATCCTACTGTAGAATTTAGTGGATAAATTTCAAAATTCATAGGAGGACATTTAACTTGTTCAGTAGTGGGGGAAAGATTCTCCTCTCATGGAAACAATAATGTAACAGTTTTTGTTGCAGGAGAGGTGTCTTTCACTAACGAGGTAAATTCTTTGTTGTGGACAAGGACCAATAATTCCATTGACATGATTGATTTCTTTTGTTAAAATGTGCATTTGATAAAATAGTTCTTTTTGTGATCATCAGCGAGGGAGAGACTCAAAGAGAGATTTAAAAAGTAGTTTGTTAATCATATTAGAAATCATAATGTTTGTTTTAACCGACGTAAGTTCATATTAGTGTAAACTAAAAATAATGAAATTTTTTTTGTTTCTGACTATAAAACCTTCTGGCTTTGTCTTGTTGCTTTTCAAATATTTCTGCCTATAAGGACTTGTCTACCGTGTCATGGACTTCATGGATAAGGATGATGACTGTATCTTTACACAATGAGGAAAGTGATATAATTCCTATTTTGGTTCCGTTGTAATTTTCACTTCTTTGTGGGCTATACTTGTGCAATTTAGTTTTTGTCTAGATTCCACATGTGATTTGGTATTACTTTGTTAATGGTGATATAATCAATTCCACCGCCAATGAACAGTTCTTATATAACCTTGCTCTCATTGGCATAAACCATGAGCATGTTCAGACATAATTTAGGCATCCAAACTCTGAGAGGAAGTAAAATTAGTCATGGAATTATTGCAGTTTTTATCATTTGAGATCCAGTTCATATAATTTGTCAATTTCTTCCTAATTCCTAATTTTGATAATTCGAGAGTTTCCAATCTAGTAAGAAATCTGGTTACCAAAAAAATTTGATTTTAGGTATATGAGGAATTGTGTTGGATTAAAAAAGTGAGGTTCGCAGGAAAGAGCAGATGGCTATATTGCAGATGCTCATTTACCTCTTCTGATTATTGGAGAATGTCCAAAGGCTCAAATAAGTTGTTCAGTGATGGAATCTTTGTTTCAAATAATAAAGGGTATCAATAGGATGTTCACAGTAAGAAAAAAAAATGAATAAAATGATTGGAGAATCTAGCATGAAATTTATTAAACTCAAACATAGAAATTGTATGTGAAAATTTTATCAAATGCCCACTGCCTTTCATAGGATCAAAGTGTTTGTACTCTTCTAGAGTTTGATCTGTAGAATAATGAGACCGTGTTTTCCTATTATTACACTGTGATTTTTGGTTGCTTATGCTGATCATCCTCAATCTTTTCTTATGAGCTTGATAATTTTAGCCTAATCAACTATTTACGTTGAGGTGAAAACAATACCTGCAGTACTTGAGCACAATGCAAGTACATTAGTTTGGTAACAAATTTATTTGGAAGGATTTTGAACATTTCAGAGGGAGAGATGCATGGAAATTGGAATCTGTACAAAAGGGGCGTATTCAAAAATTATGAAACATTTCTACTTTTTGCTGAAAAAGAAAATGAAGAAAAAGTGAAAGTACAAGTTTTAGAATACAAGTTTGTAATAGAAGGTATTGTTATTTTGGAAAAGGTTTTATTGATACATGATCCTGTCAAACTTGAGGGGCAAATTCTCCCTTTTGGCCAAAAATAAATGCTGTTAAGAGATACCAGTAGGTTAACCATGAGAGGAAAAGAGGGATTTGAAGTGCTTCTAATCATTAGCCGTTTAAGAAGGGTCGTGTATAATAAAGATGTGTAATAAGGGAGAGTCAAAGAGCTGTTACTTCCTTGGAGCAAATAGACTTAAGTCTTAGTTTTTCGACTAGTTCTTTTATGTGTCAATTCTATAATAAATTCTTGTTGATAATTGCTATCTCTTTTAGAAGTCTTCTCTTTGAACTTTAAAAGTCTTTGCTTATAATTTCTGTATTTTAGAAGTCTTGCATTTGAACTTCTTAAATTTGTTTTGATAACTTCCTCTTTTAGAAGTCTTCTATTTGAACTTCAACGCAGGGGTGATCCCGTTCATGTCCTAAGGTGGGCAATTGCCCCTTAATTTCTTTTTTCCAAATTTTCTAGTAAAAATTGAATAAAAAATTGATTAAAATTTTGCCCCCCTTTAATGTCAAATTCTGGGTATGCCGTTGCTTCTACTAGTTGAGTTGTTAAATACTTTGTATGGAGTCTATTGTTCAACTAATTTGAAATTTTTGGCCTCTTGGAAAAAATATGGCTTAATATATAAAAATCTCTCTCAACTTGTCATCATTTACATATTATTATTATGAACTAATCAAGGTATTATTTGCCCTTTCAAACTTAACAAAATTATTCTTTAAAGCTATGTGACATAAAATTATGGGTCAATACAGTGTAAGGCACATGGTATATGAAAATATGTGGAACGTGGATCTCCTTCTACATGGCTTTTAAGAGGGTAAATGGCATAGTTTATACAAGCTTAAGAGAGTAATTAGGACCCTAATTAATTGAGGATGATAATCTGTAAACGAGTACAAGTTTAGTTTGGATTTTACGCATTAAGCCAAAAAATATACAAAGCAGTTTTCTATTCATGAAAATTGCAATAGGCAGGTAAGCATCATTAAGAATGATGTGCAATTATGGCAAAATAGATAAGGTGAGAATTAACAGCATTATAAATATTCAAGGGAAAAAAAAGAAAAGCCTGATTTCTTAGCTTTAATGCAAAAGTTAAATGAAGACATCAATTACATAAATAATAGTTTAGATTGGTGGATGGCCTTTATGGAATGGAATTCTTTGCAGTTTTCAAAAAATTCATTGTCTTTCACTTGCATTGTGTTATGCATTTATGAACCGCTAATGGTGTTTTTTGGATTGATATTTAACTTGAGTCTTGAAATTCTTTTATGCATTTTATGATGTTTAGTAATATTTCCCTCCATTTCATTTTAAGTATTCATTTCAACTATATTTGCATAAATCAAGAAAATGATAACTACGATATAGTCTTCATTCTAATTTACTAAAAACACCTGTTTATCAATTCTCTAAATATATCTTGTCAATTTATTGATTAACTAATTTTTAGTGCAAATACAAGGGTAAAATAGAAAATATTTAATAAATGCTGCACGGAGCTTGAAGATGAAGAGAGACAATATTTTGAATAGACACTTAAAGTGGAAGCTGAGTATTTTATTTGGGAGGATATAGGGTTTTGGCTGGTATTGACGTCTAGATATAGGCAGATCGAGAATTTTATAAATAAAAGCCTGCATAGCCATGCAATTTTACGTCCATCAGTTTTATTCCTAACCCATTAGGCCAATTAAATAAATCTTAGATTCATTATGCATCGTGTATCCATTAATTTTTAAAATCAATATTTATTTAATTAATCTATTTTACTTTGTGTTGTCCATTAATTTTAAAATCAAATATTTATTTAATTAATCTAATTTTTGTATAACTTCTATATCCTTACTTTTCCTTTCCACAGAAATAAAATAACTCTTCCATGCTGGTTCAAACTCAGTCTTATAAATACTTTTATAATGATTCATGGAAAAATGAATTCTTTCAGTTAGCTGCGCTGCAATTGTTTCCTTGTATTTCATGTAATTATTGACTTTTGCATTTATGTGCGTTTACTACATGGTCACGAAAGAATGACTTTTTTTTTTTTCAAATGTAAGCAGGGAGAGTTTTGGCATACAAAAGGACTGAACATATGTCAATTATACTTATGGGATAAATTCATTGAGTGCAACAAATTGTAAACTATGCCTTTTTACAAGTTTAAGTTATATGTTGACTTTTTATTTTTTAAGCGCTAGAGATTGGAAAGCATGATATCGTTTCTTGTCTTGGCATTTATCATTTTCTGGGTGGAAAATCAGCAAACTAAGTTAATTATTCATAATTCAAATAAGCTGACTGAATGCAAACCCCAAAACGTTGCAAAGGGGATGAGAAGTTGTTGCCTAAATGTTCTAGAATTAGGGTTTGGTTAGTTCAATTATGGGGAGATATGCTTAGTTAATAATGGAATCAACAGTTTTCAACTGCTTGATGTTTCTTAATATTTTATAAAATTCTTATGAAAATTATGAATTATGAATGATGATTGATATAAATGATTATTTCGGAATGCTATAAAACTAAAATTAGGGCTCTTGTTTACATTTTAATGCAAGGAAAATGAGAGCATATTCCTGATTTAGTTAATATAAATCAATTAAATAAGAAAAAATCACGAAAAATATATTAGAAGTTAAGGAAGTGTATGCCTGTAATAAGTATTTACCATATCAAGTTCATAGACAACTATAATTTGCAATATTGAACAATTAATAGCTATCAAGCGAAGCTGTATGCTACACTTGAGCACTATCACTATCACTATCCACTACTGCTAACACAGCAAGTGTAAACCAAGCAAGTCTTGGATCATTTGTCCTTGTATATAAAGCTTCTACTACTGTTGGATGGGCAACATGTGTTATTATTTGTGTTAATCGAATCTGTTTTTGAAATTAACTATCAAAATGACATCTGCCACCTGTTCCCTTTCTGAGTGAATTATTAACAGTAACTTTGGTATTAATTAGTTTTACTATTATTATAACCACTGCTCAAAGTTCAATGAATTGTTCTGTTTCTCTGATCTTCCAAGAATCTGTCTTCACTTTCTTGATTTTTATGGATGAATTTTTGAAGTAATGACATATACACTTCATTTGTGGTTTTTGTCCACAATTAAGTTAGGACTTTTGATGTTGTATTAATGCCTACATGCTTTTTCTCTTCATCAGAAATATCTTATATTCAACCTTTTTGTAGTAGGAGAGTTGCGGCATTGATTGATTGACTTAATCCTCTTAGCTGCATTTTCTAGGTCAAGAATGTCAAATTTCAAATCCTTTATATGTTTTCTCAATGAATAGAGAATGTGAAATTTCAAATCCTTTATATGTTTTCTCAATGAATAGAGTGTACTTAGCTTGTTCATTATTAAATGTTGCCTAGGAAGTATTTGCCAATCTTGAATTAATGTTGCCTAGGAAGTATTTGCCAATCTTGAATTATCTCATTAAAACATAACCCTTTTATTGGTTACCATGTGAACTTTAAATTATGTAGTTGGCTGATATTCCTACGAAAGTCATAGTCAAAATCTGTAGTTCATTATAAACACTTTTATGAACACTTTTGATGCACTCTTTTTATGAACATAAAAATAATAGTAATGAATAAATTGGTATATGGTTATGTTCTTCATTTTGTAAATTGGTTTTGCAAAGTAATAGTTCATTATAGCATATGTAATAGTCTCTTTAATCATTGAATCACCTAATATATGTGTACTGTTCTCTCTCTCTCTTCTCATTGAGTGATGTTCTTTCATTCGGGGGGGTTTGACTATTGACAAATGCTAGTGTCCAGGCACCTTTTATGCATAAAAATAAAGGTCAAATAAAAATATTGTGTTGGCAATTACATTTCGTTATTTGTTCTCTGAGTATTTGTTCAGACTACTGCCTGTGGAGTTACTTCTGCCCACTATTTATTAATAATATTAACATCTCAAGACATGAAGCTAGCACCTTCTTGGATATTTGTAAATAACACTCCATTTTATTTCAAATTATTATCATCAGAATTTTATTTTATTTTTCTTAAGAATGTATATCATTGGTAGCCAAACAAATTAATTGATCATCAATGCTGAAATGGATAGTCATTAATGCATGATTACATCAAACATGTTTACTCTCTTTATATTTCATGTTTTTAGCACGAGCATGGTAAAAATTCGCTTTTTATTTAATAAAGTAGAAAATACAATGCAAAAAAGAGATTGGATGTTATAGATTGTCTTCATATTCTTATTCTTCTTCAGATTCTAGGTGAATCAACTACATGAAAAAATTGTTAACCATTTTGTGGTCTTCATTCTTGAGGTTACAGGAAGCTGCTTTCTGAAAAAATTCATAGCTGTGTTTGCCTATTCTAGTTGGAGTTTATTATTCATCATTCTGGCCCCAGTAATACATTTCCTGCTACTTGATACTCAATTATGTTATTTATGCTTTTCGTATGTGCGTGTGGTTTGTCTGTTCAGGATGCAACTTTGAATTTGCGGTTTGTGCTACTAGCACTATATAGTGACACTAAAGTAAAACCTCAGAACAGCTCTCTTTAATCCTGATTTTATGATGAAGGATATTATCTAAATATGAAATGTACTTATTGCCAGTTTTTCAACAGAAACATCAGCTTTTAGTTAACACTTCTACCATTGTTAGGGGATATTGACCACGTCTATCTATAATCTTCGATCAGCATCACTGTTGAGACTTGATTATTCTTCTATTAGGGATTTTCTACTGAATTGAATACATATGTATTTGGAGAATGAGAAACTCGATTTCCTTGAATCTAATGCTATATTCATCAGCGTCTAGCACAGAAAATTTCCAGAGTTACATCACTTACATTAATAAGTATGTATCTTATATGATCAATTTTTTGTTGCATGGTGCTTCAAATGTAACAGTTTTATATTGTTCAATTTACCGAATGTACTTTCTTTTTTCTTTGATTTGTTAAGGTGTACTGACTGAAGTTGTTTTAATAATCTCAGATGCTTGATGTAATTCAGATGATTAAATTTTGTGAGAAATGACTCCATTAGTACTTGGTTTTTTTCATTTCATTGAAGTTTTGATTTTTAGACATCTTTTAGTATTGAATGACCACGATTTTGTTCCTCCACCCTACGAAACTCTCTTTAATCTATATATCTTGATTTCTTTTGCTTACATTCTTCCCTAATCATAAATTTTGTGTTATTCCACATCGGGTGCCTCTGTTCATAGCTAAACCATTGCTTTGATTATCTGCAGGAATATGATGGGAGAAGAAATTGCGAGTGTGGTTTTGAATGGTGAAGGTACCATGATCGAAGAAGTTTCAGATTCAAATAGCAGCAATCATTCATCCCTGGCGAGTAAACATGCTAGGTGTGACAGCAATATTTGTGGTTCCAAATTCAGAGGCGTTGTACTCCATCCAAATGGGCACTGGGGCTGTCAAATATACGCCAATCACCAACGTATCTGGCTTGGAACCTTCAAGTCCGAAAAGGATGCAGCTATGGCTTATGATAGTGCAGCCCTTAAACTTCGAAATGGAGATTGTCATCGGAATTTTCCGTTGACTGCAGTTGAAGAGCCAAAGTTTCAGAGTCTTTATAGTACTGAAGCATTGCTTAACATGATAAAGGATGGTACCTACCAATTTAAGTTTGCAGAATTTGTTAGAACTCGTTCGCAAAGCACGACTGAATGTAGCCTTAAGCTTAATAAGGCTCGAAACAATAGAAGGCTTACATGTAAGCAACTGTTTCAAAAAGATCTTACACCAAGCGATGTTGGCAAGCTTAATAGACTTGTCATCCCTAAGAAATATGCTGTCAAGTTCTTTTCTCAAACATCTGAAGGTTTTGAGGAGAATGTTGGTGTCAACAAGGTAAACGATAATGGGGAGCTAGCTTTCTATGACAGGTCGATGAAGTTGTGGAAATTCCGGTACTGTTATTGGAGGAGTAGTCAGAGTTATGTGTTCACAAGGGGTTGGAATCGATTCGTGAAGGAAAAACAGCTGAAAGCTAATGAAACCATTGCCTTTGGCTTAAGCGAGTACAGGGATAATGCGAAAGTTACTCAGAGGTACTACATGATTGATGTGTTGAATGATGAGAACAGCAGCTTGGAACCTAACCATCAAAGGCTTCCCGCAGGTATGTCCTTGCAACTTTACCTCAGCTGAAGTATTATCGCCTGTGATCTCATCAAGACAAACTAATTCTTTACAGCAGTAATGGAGATGCAAGCTCATGTCAATCAAAGAACTAGTAATGGAAACGACTTGGAGAGGAGCAACTTGGATGGAAAGGGTTTGATGATGGAAGCAAAGGTGAGGAATCTTTCAGGTGGAAGGGGTTTTAGACTCTTTGGTACAGAAATTATCTAAAGGGGAACTTGATGTGTTTATTAAGAGCATGATGCTGAACTGCTGATGCTCATTTTTGGCTTATTTTTCTCAGCAGTTTTTGGATATGGAGAGAATTTGATACTTTACAGTGAAATTCTAAGTTAGGCCAGAATTTAATATGGCCATTTGATCTGATCCTTTAACCAAATTGTGCTAGGAGATACTAAATGAGCTAAGATCTTTTTTTTTTCCCTAAAAAAGAAAGAACTTGATTACCTTATTGGTTTCATTATTTTTTTTTTATTTACTTTCAAAATAGAATGCTTATTTGATGTATGTATGATCTTAATTCGTAGAATAATTTATATTGAATAAATTGGGTTAATATTAGATAGCGGGAAGTGGACGTGATCATGGTTGAAGATCCACTAATTTAGGTCACGTATGATTTATAAATATATAGTCAGTTACAATTTATATAATAGTTTGGAAACATTTTATATTTTAATACATAAAGTAATAAATAGTTGGAAAAGAAATTTTTCACTTAATTTTTTTAATTACAAACTAAAGTTTTCAGTAATCAAAATATATAAATTTCTAATTTTACAACAATTCTTTAAAATTTTTTAAAAGATCTATTTATTTTTTTTACAAAATGTAGTTTTGAATTGCATATTTAAGGTTGGAACCAAAATTATAAAATATAAAATTTCAATCGAACTTTAATTTCAAGGTTTATGTTTTGATTAGACAAAAGTTCAAGATTTAAATGAAGGCTAATTTTGATTGGGCAAGCCACTTTTGATGGGTTCAATTTCAGGTGGGTTTAAGATTGAAACTCGTTTTTGGCCATTTTTAACACGACTTTTAAATGTTTTCAAATCGGACAGAAATATTTAGTAAAAAACCTAAATCAAATTGTATGTTGGCCTTTTTATTAAAGTTGAATTAATCGAGATAAATTTAAATTTTTATTAAGATCTAAATTAAAAATTATATTAAATTATATCGAATTATTAAAAAAATAAATTAGAACGAAAGAATTGATATTAGATTTGATTTATAAATAATATTATTTATAACTTTTATTGTATTTAAAGTTGTTTTTATTTTGATGTATAAAATTAAATAAATAATTTGCTTAATTAATTAATAAAATTAAATAGTATTATGATCATTAACAAAATCCATAATTTATGATATCAATCAATTGCAAAAATCTCCATTGTTGCACTTTTTTTTCTTTTAAATTTGTAAATATTTATTAATAATTAAGTATTTATAATGTAGAATTCCAAGATCACACTAGTCTTGTCTCCCAACAATTCAGGCACTAAGACTGAAATTAAGTAAATTGAACAAATTATGTGATATAACATCTCTTATTAATAGTTTAAATAGCAATACTACATATAAACCTTAATCTTTTAATTAATTTAAGTTAATGAACAGATACAAGAAATTAAAAATGAAATTGCTACGAAGTAAATACATTGATAAGATACTAATTGATGACAAAAGCATAAGATGAATCTTCAACCTTGTAGAAATTACAACAGGTTTTATTCTTTAAAGTGTCATTTACAAGAGACTTTTTTTTTGGTGTATGACCACCCGGTATTCAACCTTTTCGTCGACTAATTCAAGTTTCGGGATGTAGTCACAGTTAAGGTTCTTTACTCTCCCTGCGGATACGTTTAATAGGGATCAAAATCGAGAGCTCTTTCCACATGCCCAACCTTTATATAGGCAACTAACTAAACGAAAGACCTAACTTAATGTGAATTTACATATGTGGCCAAATTTCCATCCACATTTGATGGGTTGGGACTTTGTTTTTTTGGCTAAACCCATGGTCTCCCTTAATTCTTTAGGACTTTGTTTTTTGGCTAAACCCATGGTCTCCCTTAAGTCTTTAGCTATAGCTTGATCCATCTTTGGCCCAAATCCAATTCATCCAAGTTGTTTGATCCATGATTGATTTCAGATAGCCTAATCCATCTTCAATACACGTGCATATCATATGTTAAATAGCACATGACCAACAAATGACTTGCACATGATTTACACATGCTTGCATGTGACTTGTGCATGACCATTTTACATAAAAATTTCAGCCATAACTTCTACCTTCATCCAAATTGGCTAAGTAAGCTAAATGACTTGCAAAGTGTCTTAAAATGGTCTCAAAATGAACAGTACAACTTCAACCCAAAAATGTTTGCTGGTGAATGAGCTCGCATTAGAGTTACCATTTTGTGCAGGTTGAGGATTAATGAATGGGGTACGTGTTTTAACTTTGGAATGAGGACTAACCTAATGATCTTCAAATAACTAGATTCTTTATCGGCACTTATTAACTATATATTTAGTAATCTATATATGTGGTTTCAACATTACACATTAACCCTATGATTTCTAATGCAAGATGCGATTATAATTAAAAAAAAAGCACATCATATATAATGACACAAATAAGTGCATAATAAATATACAAGAACATATCACATAAAATTCGGAATAAATATTCATGCAAGCAAGTAAACCCTATTTTTATGATACTATGATGAAAAATTAAGCATATAATGCTATTATACCATATATAAAGCATACTTATGATTAAATACAATGTATTTTAGTCATAAAAGCTCTATATAATGATTATATTGTTAGTTATATGCCCTAGAGTACATTTAATAGGGATTGTATTCATGTATATTTAAACATTATTTATCAATCAAAAAGCATTTTTTTTATATCATGGTACTTTTATAAAGTTATATTTTTTTTTTCAATGTCTTAAACCATGTTATAAAATTTGTGGTATACAATCACAATGTAGAAAAAATTATGAAGTGTTCATTGTAACGCCCTAAAAATCCTGACATTTATGAATATTACTTTCTCGGGATGAATAGTGTTCTCGAGATTCGGAATGCACTGAAGTTATTGGATGAAAGTATTAATTATAAAATAATTTTGCGTAAAGTTTGAGATCAATCAGAGGTCATTAGAGTGGTAAAAAATGCTAAGAAAGTTTTTATGACAGTATCTTGGGAATATTGACCAAGGCAAAGCTGAACCGTAAATTATTTTCAAAGTTGCTCAGAAAATT
This sequence comes from Hura crepitans, assembly GCA_948208565.1. NCBI lineage: Eukaryota > Viridiplantae > Streptophyta > Magnoliopsida > Malpighiales > Euphorbiaceae > Hura > Hura crepitans. The sequence goes on along the minus strand of CANXYI010332244.1, from coordinate 2,519 downwards.
TTGAAACTTTTACGACTTGATACTCAAAAATTTTAACGAGTCTAATGGCGCTAAAATTGAAATTCTTAGACATTAGGAAGTAATTTTTCTAAAATCAGGTAACAGGAAAAATAGCGTATTTAATCGATTTTTCTCATTTTTCGAGCTTAAATTTTTGAAGGCATTAGGGGCATAATTAAAGTAAATTTATGTAATAAATATGGCATTTTATTGTACTCAAAAAGAGAAGGAAAAATGGGAGAAAATGCAAAAATAATGATTTTTGGTAAGGGGTATAAAAAAGGTCAAATTTCTCTTAAAAGTCAAAATCATTATTCCCCTTTCTTGTCCCCTTCACCCGATGGCATCTCTCTCCCTCTCCCCACCATTTTTATTTCGTCTTTCTTCCATTAAAGCCAAAATTGCCCCACTAAATTAATTCCTATGAACCTCCATGCCTTAAAACACCTTTATGAAGTGGAAGAACCTAAAAGGGTTGCTTGAAAATCATAGTTTTCAATTTTGCGAATATTAACCTACATTTATTCAAGTAAGAATTTTTGACTTATATCATTTTTCCTAGATACTAAGGTGCCTAAGAGAGGATACATGGTCTTAGATTAATTTTTGAAGCAATGGTTGATTTATTATGGTTTTTCAAAGTTTTTATTCAGTTTATGTTAGGGGTTTCTGAATTGAATCGTGATAAGGGCAAGACAAAGGTGTAGACGAGTCTCGAGGTTCCCTCTTGACCATTTCGATATGTGTAATCAAAATAGAATGTGTAAATTCCATTAGAATCATTAAATGCCATAATGTGTGCATTATGAAATAAATGCATAATAGTGAGTTTTTCCATTAATGATATGCATTTAATAGGTTTCATGGCTTATTATGAGTATGTCAATGTGTCTAAAATGAGAAGAATGGAATGGAATCAAGTAGAAGAGAAAAATGAATTTAAAGTGGCATATTATACTAATATGGAACATAAAGTGGGTTAAAAGGGCTAACCTTAGAAACTAAGGTTAAATAAGCCTAATTTGTGATTTATTTGACTACTTGATATAATTGTGTGTTAGTAAATATGAGAGAATGCAATGGAAACATAAAATGCTCAATATGTGCATTGTAATGGTTATATGTATATAATATGTAAAATGTGTTTATGTGACTAGAGCTCATGACATTATGCATATCAATTAGGTTGGGATAATGTGCAAGTAGAATGAGCAATATATGGTCATTTTGATGCATTGGCCGAATGGTCTATGGGCCAACTTGGGATGCATATTTCTTAAGTGATACATGGCTTCATATAAGGTTAATGGTGACTATTAATATGGTTGTTAGTACAAATTGAGAATATTGTACAAAATGAGATTCCATACGTGTATTTATATGTGTTTATGACCATATAAAATGATTAATAAGCAAAATGTGTTAAAAATGATGAATGGTCATAAAGAGCACACTTATTGGGTATGTTAAGTGAAACTAGTTAATAAAAAGGGCTAATTATGGCAAAGTGGCCGAATGATCTAAATGGATTAAAGGCTTGTAAATTACATGTTATGAGCACTATTTATGTATATAAATATGTTGCGAATTGTGGTTATATGATATGTAAGTTGGCATGAGTTAACTAATGAACATTAGTAGGGTGTGGCATAGTGGCTGAATTCTTAATGGGCATTAAAGCTTATAACTTTTGGTATTTAAGCTTTAAGAATGCAAATACATATGTTATGGAATATGACTATGTACATGAATGTTGATGAAGAAGAATGATGTATATGTGAGCTAGCATGGCCGAATGGCTTTGTAAGTGTGCATATGTATTATGGCTAAAAAATTTTGTATATTGAATTGTATACATGTTACACTCATTATAGATTACAAACATGACTATAAACATGAAAAATAAGGTTTTTGACCAAAAATAGTCTTAAAATCGATAAAAGAGCTAAAAAGAGTTCTTTAAAACACAATATGCCATAAAATGAGAATTTGATGAACCTAAAGGCATATATTGACCTAAATGGATTTATGACCTTAGTTGAGTATGTATATGTTTAATGCATGCTAAAAATCCATAAATGATATGGATATTGTGATTGATTGTGCATATGGCACAAAAATGGCATAATGGTATGTTAAAATGAGCATGAATGCTAAAATGATGTTTACAATGAAAATAAACTATTTTAGCCATACAATGGCTAAAACATGTAAATTAAAAGCTATGTAAGCTTATTTAATGAGGTGAAACTATAAATAATGATTTTTAGCCCACGAGATGCAATAACCCAGGAATGGATATGTAACATCCGCCAGTCAAAGTCTCATGAACAGTGTTTTCGGGACCCGAATGATATTCCCCGCGGTGCGGACTATCATTTCGAGTCTGAGGACTGGTATATTATTCACAAAACTTTTGACGGGCCTGAAAATGGTCAAAACAAATGAAATAAAAATTTTAGCTAAACCAATAATTCAAAGTAGGTTGTAAACTACCATTTTAGGAGAAAATTTTTTTT
>CANXYI010332116.1:0-11096 GCA_948208565.1 Hura crepitans | reverse complement strand
TTGGATCAGTTTGTAGTGGTGTTCATTAATGACATATTAGTGTACTCTAAGACAAGAGAAGAACACGAACAAAATCTTAGGCTGGTACTACAAACTTTAAGGAAAAAACAGCGTTATGCAAAATTGAGTAAGTGTGAGTTTTGGCTAAATAAAGTAGCCTTCTTAGGACATATTATTTTAGTTAATGGGATTAGGGTAGACAAAAGTAAAATGGAGGCTATATTAGATGGAAACCTCTAAAGAATGTGATAGAGATTAAAAGATTCCTTAGGATTAGTTGGTTACTATAGCAATTTGTTAAAGGGTTCTTAATGGTTATTGCTCTTATGACACGCCCATTGAGGAAAGGTGTGAAATTTATGTGGGATCATAAATGTCAGGAAAGATTTGACAAACTAAAAGCTATGTCGATAGAAACTCATATTCTTACACAACTAAAGTCAGGGAAAGACTTTGTTATTTATAGTGATGCCTCTCATAATGGACTCAGGTGTGTATTAATACACGATAACAAGATAGTGGCTTATGCATTCAGGCAATTGAAGCCACATAAAAGGAATTATTTGATTCATGATCTGGAGCTAGCTGCTATTGTTTTGCCTTGAAGATATGGAGGCACTATCTTTATAGTGAAAGATGTTACGTGTATATAGATTATAAGAGTTTGAAACACTTGCCTACCTAAAGGGAATTGAACTTGATATAATAAAGGTAGATGGAATTGATTAAGGATTATAATTTCCTGATTGATTATCATCCTAGTAAAAGCAAATGTGGTAGCTGATGCAATGAGCCAAAAATTCTTATATGCCATAAAAGCAATGAATGCTCAGTTGTAGTGCCTACAAGTTAGAGCCTTCTTAATAGAGTTACAGGTGAAACCTAACTTGATTTAATAAGTGAAAAAATCCTAGAAAGATAATGATTAACTCATATATATAATGGGTTTGATTAAAGAGGGGAAGCCCACCAAACATGAAATCAAGGTTGATAGATATTTGTATTACCATAATCGATTATGCGTGCCTAATAGAGAGGACATTAAGAGATAGATTTTGAAGGAGGCCTATAATTCTTCATATGCCATGCATCCTAGGAGCATAAAAATGTATCATGATTTGAAGCCTTATTACTAGTGGCCTAAAATGAAAAGAGACATAGTTGAGTACATGACTAGATGTCTCACCGATTAACAAGTGAAAAAGGAACACTAAGTTCCTTCTAGATTGCTTCATCCCATAGCAATACTAGAGAGGAAATGGGAGAGAGTCATAATGGACTTTGTGGTTAGATTACCAATGATCAAGAATAAATGTGATGCATTATGGCTAATTGTTGATAGGTTAACCAAGATAGCACACTTCATTTCGATGAGAATGGACTACTCTCTAAAAAAGCTTACACAGCTCTACATCAATGAAATTGTGAGGCTACATAGAGTGCTAGCTTTCATTATTTTAGATCGAGACCTAAGGTTCACATCTAAATTTTGGAAGAAGCTACAAGATTCCTTGGGTACTCGACTCACCTTTAGCATAATATTCCATCCATAAATAGATAGGCAATCAGGGCGAGTCATTCAAGTTTTAGAAGACATGCTTAAAAGTTATGCCATTAAATTTAAAGGCAATTAGGACCAACATCTGTCTTTGGTAGAATTTGCATATAATAACAGCCATCAAGTGAGTTTGGAATGGCACTGTATGAGGCTTTATATGGAAGAAAGTGAAAAAGCCCACTATGTTAGAGTGAATTGGGTGATAATAAACTAATAGGGCTAGACTTGATCAGGGATACAAAAGAGAAAGTTAAGACTATCTAAGATCGATTGAAAGTATCAATGAACAAATAGAAGTCACATGCACTTTTAAAGAGGAAGTCAATGGTGTATGGAGTAGGAGATAAAGTCTTCCTTAAGGTATCACATTAGAAGAAAATACTCTGGTTTAGCTAGAAAGGCTAACTAAGCCTGAGATTCATTAGCCTTTATGAAGTAATAGAACATGTGGGACTAGTTTCTTATTAACTAGCATTGCCTCTTAAACTGTAGCAGACTCATGATATTTTTCATGTCTTCATGCTAAGGAAATATCAATTAGATCCTTCTTATGTGCTGTCAATAAAAGAGATAAAAGTACAACTAGACTTTTCATACAAAGAAGAATTGGTCCAGATTTTGGCACGTGAGGTTAAAAAACTGCACAACAAAGTAATATTATTGGTGAAAGCATTGTGGAAGCACCATAACTCATAAGAGGCAACTTAGGAAAGTGAAAAATAGATGAGGAAGCAATATTCACACCTATTCAAACTAGGTAAAATTTAAAGATGAAATTTCTTAAGAGAGGAAAGAAATGTAATGCCTGAAAATCTTGATTTTGTGAATAGTGCCTCCCAAGCTATGAATAGTTTTTTTCTAGAATTTGAGTCACACTAAGGTGACCGAGAGGGTGTACTAGTCATAAAAAAATCATGGGTGAAATAGAGATGGAAATAAAGTTATTTAGTGTAACCACTAAACTAATAAAAATTTTCACATCTATATCTAGTAAATAGTGAACTTAATTTAAGTCGAGTGATAAAATGTTTTGCATGTGCTCGAAAGGACCCAAAAATAGTATGACCTAAAGGTTAAAAGTTTTAATTAGTTAGATGGTGTTAAAATCAGAATTTTCTAACATTGATAAGCATTTTATTTAAATTTCTTGAAAACACGATTGATTAATTAAGTTTCCATTGGTTTTTGGGCCTAAGATTTTAAGGATTTCTAAATTGGCAATTTTTAGAGTTTTTAGTGCCTAAAGAGGAATTTTTAGAGACCATTAGAATTAAAATCACATTTTCAAAGTTTAAAACTTACATAGGATTAATCATAGCTATCGAATCACCATTTGGCTCGATCGTGGCCATCCATGTTCTTAATATAAAAGGGTGAAAGTGTGTATACATGTAACACATGATTAAAAACCCCATCAACTTACTCCTTTACCCAAAACTAATGATATCCCTCATTTTCTCTTTCATCTTTCTTTATTTCACCATTTATCCACCAAAAGCTTCAAGTATATATATGGAAAATGATTATCTTCACATTTAAAGCTCTAATCTAATGTCAATTTTGCAAGAAGAAATTATTTTAGATAAAAAAAAGAAGTTTGCACATTTAGGGTTTCTAACACCTAAATCAAGCTAAACCCTAAATTAAAATCCTAACTTTTTTTAGGTAATTAGGGATACATGATTTAATAATTATAGTGTTATTTTTGAGTTTGGTGTAGTGTAGATTTTTCTATGAATTTTTCTGATATAATTTATATTATGAAATTTAGAGAAAGTGGAGGAAAGATAAGACAAATGAAAAAGAGGTTGTAAGGTGTATTTTAGGATGCTGCATAATCACTCTATAAGTGTATTCGATAACATAAGTGTGTGCATAGGTGTGTTGTGCATTTTCAAGAATATGGTCTTTATGTCACTTTGTTAGTTTAAGGGTTACGATAACCTTAAAATGGAAAAAATGGTACATTAGGGTTTATGAGGTGTTAAATTAATGGAATGAATGAGAAATGGGTTAAATATAAATTAAATGATAGAAATGGTAGGTTGGCCGAATGGTATGTATAAAAAGGGCAAAATGGTTACTTAGGTAATTATAGCTAAAATAGGCATAATTTGAGTGTATTAAGCTTAAATAAAATGGAGCATTATGAATGGGATGTGTAAATAATAAATGTGTATGATAATGGAGATATTGAGTATATAATGTGTGTGTATGCAGTGTGTTCAGATAACATGACTTGCAGTGTATGTTGGTAAAATGATAATGTGATTATTGACATTTACATTTTAAGTTTAATAATGTAAAATAATCACTTGACTAAATTGAGAAAGAATAATGCAAATAAGGATAAGACAATGTGGAAATGTGGTTATATAACGTACCATAAAATGGTAAGTCATTGGTTAACGAGTATGCCTAAATTGAATGAATATGTGAATGGATTTGTACGTGAGAAAATGTACATAAGATATGTAATCTACATGTAACTAAAATGAAGATTTTAATATCCTATATGTGTTAGACAACTACTAGATAAGTGGACTGATCAACTAGGGATGTAGCAGTTACTAGAACACTTTAGAGTCATGTTTCATGTGGGTGCAGCCATCGTTAGGTCTATAAGGCCACTGCACATATGTATGTTATATATGATATGATTTGATATGATATGATATTTTCATGCATGTGTAGCCACTGGGAGGTCCAACAAAACCACTGCACATATTCTTATATAGGTGTAGCCATCAGGAGGTTCAATAGGACTACTGCATAATTATAGCAATAGATTATTCTGGCATAGCAGCTGTGAGGTCTTGTAGGGCCACTGCATACTTTCATGCTAATGCAGTACCCATGAGGTCTAAATTATGGGCCATTACACATTGTAATCTCGATATCTAGTATTAGGACTTGTGTTGATTAGATATGTGCTTGTAAGTGGTAAAGGATAGTATGAACAATAATGACTAATGAGTTGGTAAACAATTAAAGATACAAGTATTGTAAATGGAACGAAGCCGTATAACATGAGTAAATGTCTAACCATATAAATATGACATTATATGTGCTTGTCTCATAGCCTATTTTTATGTATCATTACATACCTAGTGTGATTGTGTGTATAAGTGCAAGCATGTTTTATCCAATACAACACTAAGCATTATGCTTAGTGCATCGTGTTTTTGATACGTAGGTTGTAGATAGACAGCTTTAAGTCAGCCTCAAAGCAACATTGCAGCAAAGTGGATTTCTACCTTTTTGGTATACTTTTGCATTGTATAGTGGCTATCATGTGTAAATAGGTAGAAGGAGTTAGTTTTGTCCCATATATATATTTTACTTAAGTTTAGCTTGGATATGTAAATTAATATGACAAATATTGAATCATTATGGTAAGTATGCATATAGACTCGATTGTGTGTGTGGTAATGTGACTATTATGATTGATGTGATAGCTTGATTGTGAGAATGTGGACTAAAATAGGTTATTAGATGGGTCCAAGATGATGGATAGAGATTAGGATTTAATAGAAGTGTTATTTTCTACAGGCTATATTTGGGGATATGACATCATGCAATAATCATGCTACTAGATTTCTATCTTAGCGAGACAGTTTTGTTTTGTGTGAATGTGTATATAATGCATAATTATTTACATATGGGCCTAGGATATTTCATGATTCAACACACATGTAATAGGGTTTTTAGAAGATAATTGCAAAACTATGTAAAATCTATCAACGTGTCATCTCTTATTTAAGTTGGCAATGTTTCAGGTATGGGGTGTCACAATCCAACTACTGGGTTAAGTGAGGGGTGTCATAACATGTGTACAATATTACTACATAAACAAGAATGATGCATGTCAATGCCTGAATGTCAAGTAAGATGATGATGTGTAGTGTATGTATGTAAGGTATGCCTATATCTTAGTAAGGTTAAAAACATGTTTCTAATGGCTTATATATAAGATTCTAATATGGTGTACGAATGCATGAACAAAAAAATGATAAAGTTTTACAAGATGTGAGTTTACAAGTTTGATAAGATACATGTTATACATTAACAAAATAAGAATGAATAAGAATGATATATTAGTGTATATAAAGATAAACACAAATAACAAGCCTTCTAACCTCATTGCTCATACAAATGAGGTTTGTGTTATTTTTCCTAGGTGGGTTTACTCGTAGGGTATTAGGAATCCCAACCAGTTTAAATAATGAATAGAGGGAAGCCAATCATTATGACTCTTATATTTTAAGTGCAAACACATATTTGGCCTATACTTGTTAGGTATATCTAATAAAACCAAAATATGGTGTTTAACCTATCCTACTTTTAAAAAGGCCTAGTAGGTTCAATTGCATTTCAATATGATAAAAATATATTTCACAGATAGAGGCCCATATAGTATGTGATGCAAATTATAAGAAAGGCTAGTGGAAGTTGCTATAGGTCATTACATGGGCTTTTGGTTAAAATGCACAAGTTGTGGTCATCCAAGGATGCTCCCTCCACAATAGGTCTATCTCATAATAAGCATTTGATTTATTAGTTCACCATTTGATATATCTTAAGGGTATGAGGCTCAGATTTGGTAGGTATCATCTCTAACTCACCACCAAATTGAGTTAAAATAGGTTTGTATTTCAAAATGCCATTAGGTTAAAAGAGGGATGCCTAACTTATTCTCAAGCACTATCATGAGATATAATTTTGAGAAAGAATAAAATTATAAATTTAAACCAAAGATTTTATATTAATTTAAGGTACTTTCAGAGCATGATCTCATAGTGTCCCCAGTAAAATAGGTACTGTTTGCATTGGGTCCCTCTAAACTAATCAACCCAAAATGATCAATTTGAGTTTGTACCATCTTAAATCTCGAAAGAGGAGAAGGCATTCCAAGGATTCCTAAAACCATTTCTAATGATTGATTTGAATAATACGAGTTAGGTATAAGAAGGTCTATAGAGTTGCCACCCAACAAAGATTAGGAAATACCTTATAGGATAACATAAGAGGATGGTTTGAAATCCTACGCTTATTTATACCTCAATTTAATATGGAATGAATATTATTAAATTAGTAATTTTATTCTTTCTCTTACACACGTCCAAAAATAAAAAAGTTACACTCAATCACATTTATTTTGCAAAATAAATAGGCATTATATACAAAGACATTAAAATGTGGGTTATGCATACAATAAATCAAGTCATCAATTATTTTAAAAATTTTGGTTCCCTCATGCAATTTTTTTACAAATTCATTTTTTTGTTATGGTGACTTTTTTTAAGAAAATTCAAAACCCATTTTTTTATTAAAACACAACATAATTAATAGAAAATAATTTGATTATTATTTTTTCATGTAAAAATTCTTTTTTTCACCTATTACAACATTCATGAAACATTACAAAGAAAATATGCTTGGGAAGGAAATAAAATAAATGGTACATGGCAATTTTCTAAAATACTTTCTTATCCAAAAATTAAATTAAAATTAAATATAAAGTCCCTAGATTACATTTGAACAAAAAAAAAATTAAATTACATAAAACAAATAAATTAATAAAAATAGAAAATAAATTAATAAAAAACATAAAAATAAGGAAAATAATAAAAAATAGAGAAATAAATAAAAATATCAATGAGAATCAAATGAAAAACTTTTGCCCTCTGTAAGGCTAAAATAACTGTTTTTCTAGAATGAAAATGACCATTTTATTTCTCTAGGCATAAATAAGTTAGAAGCAAAATTACTACTCAGATCTAAAAAATTACAAAATATCACAAACTATCCACTAAATATACACAAATTAGATTTATGTCTTCGTCCAAAAATAAACACATACATAGTAAAAATAAAAAGCATTATAATCATAAAAATAATAAGAAAAATAAAATAACAAATATTAACACCACAATAGTCATAAAAAAAGCATAAAAATACAATAAAAAGAAGAGGAAAAGAAATAGAAGAAAAATAATAAAAAGTAAGAAATATAAAATGAAAATAAATATGAAAAAATGAAAAATATTAAATGGGGATTAAATTGCCATGCCTAATTAATAGGCAAATGACTTAATCTTCAGATTAAAGAAAAAAATGGAGAATTACCCCATATAATTGCCGTAAAGTTCTTTTCAAATGGTTGAACTAGAAATTTTAAAAATAGAATTTTTTTTAATTAGAGAAAAAAGAAAAAAGAATGGAATCTTTTCATGTTTTTACTTGAAAGGAAAGAAAGCTTCTGCTCGATAAGCCGTTCGAGGTGGCACTCTTTTTTTCATCTTTTCTCCATTTATATTTAGAGTTATTTTTTCACTAACACTCAAGAAAAATGATTGTTTTGTCTAAATGCCCATTTTTGGTCGAAATGACAATGTTTTGATAAAAAAAAATTTAAATGACAAAAGCAGCTAGCTTAAGGGAAAAAGGTCATTTCATCCTAAATGACATTGCTTTTGTCTAAAAATCTTATAAAGAAAATGGTGTGTTTCAAGGAAAATAGCCATTTTGAAGAAGTTCAAAATGGCACAGTTTTATAAACAGTTAGAAAAAAGCCCACAAAACTCCTTTTTATAATTTTTCAAACCTTTTAACCCAACTGCAATTTAAAAGGTGATTTTTTAGCCAAAGAGAGAACTTCCAATGTACAAGAATCCTTGTTCTCTTTCTTTTTCCATCATTAGGTAATCTGAACCTAGGAGCCCCAAGGTTAGTGTTTACACATATCATTATCATGTATATTATACATGTTATCCTGTAAACTATACATGTCATCATTTCATATACTACACATGTCACTATGTAAACTGTGCATGTTTTCTATCACATATCTATACCTATCACTTTGTAAAAGATGCATGTCTTCTATCAAAAATCTATACATATCACTATGTAAACTATGCATGTTATCTATCACATATCTATACAAATCACTATGTAAACTATAAAACAATTTTGTAAATACTTTCATATTCATGCTATCAATTCTGTATATTTATATTTTTCTTTATACTTTATAAATTCCTATCTTTTATGCTTTAATTGAATCTTTCATATTTCTTTCTCTTTTAGTTTGTAGGTAACTACTATTATGTGATAAGATCAACTATAGCAACCTGCCATGAAGTAGTTGTTGCTACAACTGACCTACTATAAGCAGGTACTTAAACTCGCACTACTCCTCAATATAGCACATTATTGCACAACTATCTCAAACATTTATGTAGTTTAGTCTTCCACATGGTAGTACTATTGATCCACACAATGGGTGTCACTAAAAATCCACATCAATTACTATTGTTGCTGCATTTTGCCTTGTTTTGGTCTAATTTTGGTTTATTCTCATGGCTATCTATTTTTCCACATTCTTAAAACTCTTTTCTCACTTTAGCACATGTAATTGATCCTTGCTATGCATAATTTATCTATTGGTTTTTCTCCACCATATGAAGGAGAAAAATTAAAAATTTGAGAGAAACCAGCAATAATAATGGACTCGAATAGGTAAAATTCATCCTAAACATTAAATCTAGCAGCACTTCATGATTTACTATAAATGATGACAACAGATTCCTTCTATAAGCTCTTCTCACTAGATTGTTATAAACCATAGTGATCCTCTTCCAAGAACACCTCTAAGGTAATCCATATAAAAAGTTTTCATAAGAGAGCAACTTGTAATTCTAAGTGCTAGTAGGAATTACATGTGGATGAAGGAAGAAGAAGAAAATCATGTGTTTTCAATTTTTTTATGTGCCAATTCTATAGCAGAATGTATCTCTATGGTGGTACTACAATAAAAGTTATTTATAATTTAAATAAAGCCTTTTTAGGTCAAATTTTAACAATTAAAATTTGCCCTAAGTCAACTAGAATGGACCTACCAATTAGGCCCCTGTATGTTCTATGTGCAATCTGCTTTAGCCTTACTTTTATTAGTCCTATATGCACTCCTAAGCCGTATTTTGGATTAATAATTACTCTAATTTAAGACCTTTTAAAACTTTTAAAAGCCTATAAAAATTAGATACAAGAACAATTAAAATTTAGACTCAACAAGGCCTAAGTCCAAAAACTTTAATTTTTCTAAAATCCTTATTTTCTAGACTTCTCATTTGCAAGTGGGCCCTAAGCCCATTTGCTTATTTATTCTTTTTAATTCATCTTCCAATGATATATCATATTATTATAACATTCAATCTCATTGACTATTCCTCAAACTCCATTTATGTGTGTGAACCTATGGGTTTCCAAAATAACTTGGCAATACATAGTGAATTAAAGTCCTAATCTAATTAAGACTCTATAGATTCAATATTATTGAATGAATATCAATTCATTAATTGATATATCACTTGTATACAAGTCAAGAGAGGTATCTAGCCATGCATCATTACTACCTAAGTGTTAAAAATTCAAGTGGCTTGACTTAACCCTTCTATATACAGTTATGGAGCAATAAACTCTTTTCACTATCTTTTATCTCATCCAGTTTTAAGTAAGGACTTGTGTCAACTTATAGCTTACTGAGTATGTCTAATTAAGCCTTAGACATATCATTTTGATAATTTCACCTTTATTCCCAAAATGCCCTTAGTGAATCTCATTCACACATGGGACTTTGCTCTGGCTAGAGATTCTTGAATATAGGTTACTCATCAGAATTGTGAGATAAAAGTCCCCACTATAATTTGGGTTGGCAAATCCTTTATTGATTCCTAACACATCTTTAAATATGTCATTCCATACCCAAGCACCTTAGAATGTATACTTCTTGTTCGAAATAAAAGCTTTAGAGTCAAAGTATGTCACTCTATATTTAAGACAGTTAGTGATCTCAAGTCTAAGGATACTTGTACTGCTAATATGATGAGATACTTTCATTGACATAGATTAAGTGTCCATATAAAGATCTCTTGATAGGTCTCTGATGTACTTTCTTCTTAAGTAAGCATCCATATGTTAACTTCAAGTATCTCTATAGTTATAGCTTATGAAAACTATTGCTTAATCTAATAAAGAAGTATAACATTTATTGATATATTCATATTAATAATGTCCTATCTTGTTAATACCATGATCAAAGATATTTAGGCATATCATATTTGTATGCAATAAGAATCTCACATCATGAACACTTTATGATTTCTTTTACACTGTGATTTTATTACAGGGAGTTTATAACATGGTTTAAGACATTGAAACAATTTTAAGTAATATATAAAAGTACCATTATATAAAAGACAAATGCCTTATAATATAAATTCACAAGGTTTGAATACATGAATATAACCCTATTACATGAGCTCCACGGCATACTTCTAACATTATCATCATACATAGCATATTATGTATTCAAGCAAAGATTTATACATAAACCTATTAAATATCATTTAATTCAATATCAGTTCTATCTAGCATGCTTATACACTATTATAACGCACACCTTATGCAGCAAAAATTGTAACACCCCTTTCCCATTCTATTTGAATAGGCAAGAAGTGTCACTGGACTGTTT
>CANXYI010332087.1:0-13583 GCA_948208565.1 Hura crepitans | reverse complement strand
AAAAAAAAAAAAAAAAAAAAAAAAATATTAAAATACATTATAAATGCTAATTTATTTTTTTTTTTTTTTTAATTTACAATTAAAATTAAAACAAAAAAACAACACACCCCCACCCCCCCCCCCAACCCCCCCCCCCCCCCCCCAACAAATATATATATATATATATATATATATATATATAGTTGCTTAATATTACAAAAGAATTATCCAAATTAAACCAGCTTTAATACAAAATTGACAGATACAAGCAAACAGATGGAGTATTTTAAACTTTGACTAACCATGTTTCGTAAGTAAAACACTGAAGAGTTTCCAAATCGAATTAAATGAAAAAACTACTAGAATTGCAAGAGATTAATAACTAAATTGAAGAATACTAATGATAAATATAACCAATAAAGAAAGTTACCAGAGGAAGAAGAAGACGAAGAAGGAGAAAAATTACCTATCTCTTTGAACCCATCAGAGTTAACCTCTTCCTTAACCACAGTCAATGGTTCTTTTGAGCTCAAACCCAGAAAATCTCTCTCCATTCCACCTCTTCAATCCTCAAAAACTAATAGAATACAAAATTCAGAAGCGAACCCAGAATCAGAAAAAACAACCCCGAAATTATAAATTCACAGATCAATCCCTCCAGTTAGCCACGAGACCTCAGCATAAGAGAGAGAACCAAAATGAAAGCTTTCAACTTGCAAAAGGCAGGGAGGATTCATTTATCAATTTTTTTGGTTATAAGAAGGGGGAGTTCATAAGATCTCGGCCGTTTATTTTTTTTGGGAAGAAAAGGGCTATTTTTATCAAAAACCATATGTGCTTGTTACCGGTATATCCAGTTCAGTGACCGGAATAGCCAGTAAGCCAACACGTGCGTGAGATATAAGTTGAAGTTCACGATGCACAGTTTCACATGCTTTTACCATCAGGCAAGTTGCTGACTTGCTGTTGGCACACAACTGTCGACACCACGTGTACTATTCATCCATTCATAAACCTACACGCGTTCTCCCACGTGAGTAGTTTTCCCTCGTGAATTAATGCCATTATACATTAATTATTATTTATTTAGTATTTTTCAATTATTTTGAACGATGACGTGTCAGAGGATTACCGGGCATTGAAAATGATATATATACTAGTGCTGAATTCAGTATTAATACTTTTGCTTTTTGTTCTTAAAAAAAAGAAGATTGTTTTTAACTTTTATATTTCTTGGGATCTTAGCAACAAATTTAATTTTAATGTTTAAAAATTTCAAATTTTAAAATTTCACTTTGTGTTTTTAATATTTAAATAATTTAAAATTTTAACTATTTAAAATGTACATATAATGCACATGCATAATTAAAGCGTTAATATAATCATACATCTATCAGTAACTCTAATATCATAATTTAATTTTAATATCATGCTAAAAATAAAATTAAATATAACTCCTTTCAAAGATTAATTTAAGAATACAACAATGTCCAATATTGAGCTTAATATATAACTCTTGTCAAATATGTTTAATCAAAGTAAATACAAACTTTTTCCGCTTTCATTTAATGCTCTTACAGTCTTATAGTTTTAAATGTAATAATTTATTAAAATTAAAAATTATAATATATTTCGAAGTTAAGAAATTGTGATACCATTAGAATATTAAGGTAAGTTTTTCAATAATTTAACAATTGTTCTCCTCCATTAAATTTTTTTCCGTTATAAAAATGCTATATTCGAAATAAAAAATTTATCACAATTTTTTACTAAAACTTAAAATTTTAAAGATATTTTAATATTAATATAATTAAATTACCAAAATTTATTATTATTATTATTATTATTATTATTATTATTATTATTATTATTTATGTCATTTACAATTTAGTAGGTTAAAAATATTTAAAGGACATTAACAATGCAATTAAATTTTTTATCCATTTTTATAATAATTTTCTATTTTGATTTTGATAAGCATTAATGTTTCAATTAATTTAGTTTTCTCTATTTGTAATATTATTTCAATAAGTAATAAAAAATTCATCCTTTTTTATTCTTTAAATAATAATAATAATTTTTCAAAATCCAATTAAAAGAAAACTAATTCAAATTATTATTGCAAAAATAAATAAATTTAACCTCATTTTATTTTATGTAAAACAAAAATCCTTTACATAATGATGATGATGAATTATATTAATCATAATAAAAAAAACAAAATTTTTTGAAATAAAGATATGTGTATAAAGAAACGTTTTAGCAATGAAATTAGCAATATATTTTTCCTTAGCACTTTGCATCTATGAGGAAAAATTCGATCAGGGGTGTGTCTGGTTGTTGAAAATTTTAATATTATAGGAGATTAATTATTATAAAAATAAAAAATCCTTCGAAGTTTAGATTGTCAAGATTCTGAAATGTTCGTTCCTACTTCCTAATATGTAATTATTTCTAAAAATTAAGTTTAATTTTTTCATTTTTAACGAGTATTTTTATTGTTTAAATTTACTTACAATAGAGATTTTTATAACACGTGCCTATTGTAAATAATTCATTCGTTTTTGTCCAATTTTTTAATTTATAATATGTATTTTTATTATCTTTCGTCAAAACTTATTTATTATCCTTGCAAAACAAAGTTACATTGAACTACTTTACTTCGAACTGAAATGAATATTCATCATTTTTTGCCATAACATAGAACTTACTTATAACAAAATTTGATAATTTTTAGAGTATTAATTCGATAAGTTTAATTTATTATAAAATAAATAAATAAAAATTATTAGATTATAAAATAATATATTTTATTCATAATCCAACGATCGATATTACATGTGTACAGTAAATTTAACTTACTTAATTATACCTCTAATATTCACAAAAGTAATTTTAACTTGAATTTTATTATAAATATTTTAAATATAAACATCATGCACAACTCATTGTAATGCATAAATATATTATAAAATTTATAAATTTAAACATTTAAATAATCGAGATTGAAAATGGCACGCATAATTTTAAATAATTATACGTTACAAGAAAATAATAAAGTAAATAGTGAATTTGAAGATAATAATTCATTATTATTAAAATTATATATTTAATATTTTGACAAAGAAAATATATAATTTTTTATAAAAATTTTATTTGCCTTGGTTGTAGAGCAAAAGTGTATTATTATCAATTGTTGATTAACGCGTGCTCACGTTGACACCATGTCAATATACGTAATCTTCAAAACAGCGTTTATTAAAAAGAGATATTTTAATTTTATAATTTTAATAGCGTGATGTGGTATTTTTATATCAAAATTAACACTAAAAAAGAAAATATAAAATGGATAAATTTTAAAGAAATTACATGATTTGCCTCATTTTATTTTTTAATTTTAAAATTATAATATCAATATTTAAGATTATTAAATATGTTTTTTTTAGGAGTTTTATATTTTAAAAATGCTCATTTTAGTTTTTATATTTTTAAAACTGTCTCTTTTTCCTATCATTTTGAAAGCCACACAAACCCTTTTCCCTTTTTCTCATTATTTCCAAAATCTTTACTCATACAAAGATAAAAACCACTTTTTCTATCATTTCGAAAACATTTACTCTTACAAAGACAAAAATGATCGATTGAGTTTGAGACAGTATGAGTTTCAAAATGGGTAGGGTAAGGGTTGGAGGTAGGATTTGGGTAGGTGCAAAATTTTGAGTATTGAAGGGAGTACAAGGATTGCAGGTAGGTGCAAGAAATCAAAGAGTGAAAGGGAGTTCAAGGATTATAGGCAATTTGCCAATTTCTTCTGATAATCTATTTGATTCATTGTGTATATTGATGTCATGTGTAAACACTAGGTTTCTAGAGCTCCTGTATTAGAATTACCTAATGATGAAAAAAGTACTAAACTTTGATAAATATGTATGTTAACATCCGATTCAAAGATCTCAAAATTTTTTAGAAAATCATGATTAATTTTTGGATATAAATCATTGCTTAACCCAAAAATCGCGCAATACGACTTATATTGTGAAAAAAATAGGCGTTTGTGATGGGATGAGGGCTCGGGCCTATCTAACATTGATGCCATGGGAGTGTGAAGGGTGAAGCCCCCCGCGGTATGAAGTATTTCACAAGGGAAAATAGTGTTTTTAAATTGAAAAAATTACATTTTACAAGCTTCGGCCACTGAGGCAAAACTACATCACTTTGACCCCAAAAATGGCCATTTTGCGCTCTGTTAAAAATGATCGTTTTGAGCTTTGTTGAAATGGTTGTTTCAACTTCAAAACAGTTATTTTGTACTTCCTTCAAATGGTCGTTTTGTCCTTGAAGAATGACGTCGTTTTGCCAAAGAGGTTTAATCCGTGTAGGACACCTATTTAGACAAAATGGTCATTTGGCTCTCTAAAACAGCCGTTTTGTGTCTTAGTCTGTGTGTATAAAAGGTGAATCCTATGTCAGTCTTAAGAGTCGACTTTTCTCGGTTAGTGTATACCTAAAAGCACAAAAATATTTTTCAAACACTATTTTCATAATTTCATAAAGTTTTTTCCACAATTTATTTGTTTTTTTCGTAATTTTTTCTAAAGGTAATTATACATGATGGGTCTACCAAATCATCTTCTTCTTCTTTTTATTTTCTTTCTCTTATCATTCATCTACCAGTTAGGTGAGTGATTTTATTTCTTACCTATCTACCAGTTAGATGTAATAACTTATTACTTGTATTTTATTATTATTGTTGTTGTATTTATTTAATTATTTATTTCATGCTTTTTTATCATTATTTTGTTCACCCTTTTTGTCCTATTGTTCATACTAATATTGTGTTTTGTTGTTATGCGAGTTGTTTTGATCTTTTGGAGTTTTAATTAATCTTTTTTTGCCATTTTTTATCAAATATCGGTGAAGTAATATTTTATTATTCCTTTATTTTTATTTATTTTTATTTCTTGTTACTTTTATACATTTTTTTTCTCTTTACCTTCGCATTGTTTTCTTTATTATTATTTATTTTCTTTACTGTTTTATGGTTAGATTATATTTTAGGTAATTTCAATGTAATTTTATTTTTATTTGGTTAGAATATATTTTAGATAATTTTATTGTAACTTTTATTTCATTTTTGGTTAGAATATATTTTAAGTAATTATCATGTAATTTAATTTTCATTCTGATTATTTTTCTGTATATTCCGTGAATACTGTAATAGATAGAAAATGATTTTTTTTACATGTCATAAAAAATAACCAAATTATTTTATACCTAATTAATTAGTATTTTTCTAATAAAACAGGTTTTGATTTTTCTTTAATAAAAGTCACATAAAATATAATTTGTTTTCTAAAAATTGGCATGTAAGAACTAAAGTTCTCAAAATAATTATTTACCCAATTTCATGTATGATATTCTTTTCAAATATTTAACATATTTTTGTAAATATGCATGTTTTATTATTTTCTTACGTGATTCTATGAACTATTTTTAATTTTGAAACCTATTTGAGAAAAATTATAAAATTATAAATTTAATATGAAATTATGTACTAACTTGAGGTATAAATAAGAGTAGGATTCCGAACTGCTCTGGTTTTGGCCCTATAAGATATTTTCCAATTCCGGTTCGGTGACAACCCTTACCTTGTAATATCCACCTTGCTCTTTTTATGCTAATCAAATGGGACTAACTTAGAATTCCTCTAATTTCCTTTTCGTCTTTCGGGACTTGAGATGTGGGATTTAAATTGAGTCTTTAATTGTTTCAGTTTGACTAGCCTCAGAAAGGAAGGAAAGCGAATACCATGCCATGCCACATCTTAACTAAGGTCCCTTATTTTAAACCCAATCATTGAATATTCGATAGCATCTTCGTTTTCACCTTATATCTCACTCTAACTACTAATATTATTGCTTCACCATTTTTCAGCCACCATGCCGCAGAAAACCATCCTTTTTTTACACTACATATACATCTTGATTATTATGTAGAGCTTCTGGAGAAATTCTTATTATTACTCTATTGGTTGCACTCAACAACTATATTTGGCCACTACCGACTCAAGTTTTGGTTAATTAGAATGATATATAATTAATGAGCCCTATATTTTACAAGGTTGAAAGAACCCTTTCTCCAATAAACCCTATTGAAACCACCATTTCCATAGAGAATCCTGCAGCTCAGTTATATCAACTCTAAGACTACATTTTATCAAGGCTAATTCTTGATTTTGCCTTTGTAGAATTACGCCTATGTGTTTTAAACTAGTTTAGGAAATCAAAATAAATATAAGGTATGCAAAAGTCTAATCTACTCAATCCTTAACTAAGAGTTTGTTATATCCTCATCTTTCGGTTTCTTGATAACTCCTTACAATCCAATTGAATTTCGACAAATTAATATTTTTGTTACACTTTCTTTTTTGGTATGCAGTTTTTAATTATATTTATGTTTTTGTTTTTGAATTTACTACATTTTTCTTATTTAAGTATTTATTTTATATACAACATATCAATGTCATCTTTTATTATTTAAGGAAGAAAGGGAGATACTTGGATGTTGTTTCTATAAAGTTCACTTGAACAGATAATATTTTTTGACCAGCGTATACAGAATTTGTATGCTATCTTTATCAAGAAAATAAATGATTTGTCACATATAAATGCAAATAATCCTATAGTTGCATATATTAGTAGTGATTACATGCATTGTAATACACATTGGGCTTAAGTTGATCGTGTATTATTTCATGTTAATGTGTCAAAAGTGTTTCATTGGGTATTGGGTAGATTATGCTTTGCTGATAGGTGCATTTACGTTTATAATTTTTTGGGACGTGGGCATCATACAAAGGATGTTAAGGATACAATAAATATATATATAATGTGTTGTTGCCTTACTTTTGGGATTGTGTTGGTTTGTATAAAATTCGAAATGATATGTAACTTGATCAAGGAGCAAATGCAAACAACATTTGACCAATCCATTTAATATTGTGATGGTTGATGGGTTACTATCTGAAAATGATTAGTAAGTTTAAGATATTAGTTTGTAATTTGGCTTTCATTATGTTATATTTTTTATGTTTCTAATTATTGATTGTGTTTTCGCTTTGTTTTCATAGTGATTGTAGTATTTTTGTTGCTTCATTTGCTAAGTATTTCATTGATGGTAAAACAATTCTAGCTGCAAATTTTGATGTGGAGTTGTATATAAGTAAGTTGACAATTTTATTATACCACTATGGAAAAAGAAAGCACATAGAGAATATTATCAATGACTCTGAAGCATCTCTAAAAAGGTGTAAAGTGAAACATGCAATTGAGAAGCGAAAATGACATATAAAGGGATGGTTGTTAGTATTGGCAGATACTATTATGAACAATTTCATTCATTGTCTATAACATGTATATTTTTATAATATATTTGATATCATTAAAAATAGACAATTTTTAACTTATAATTTTTTGAACCACCTTGTTATACTTTGTTATACCAAATTTTACCAAACTTCAAAATTGGCATAATAACTTGCATTTTCTTATTATACCATATTATACTATATTATATCACATTATACCAAAATTTAGAATAGGCATAATAGATTCCATTTTTAATGGAAACTCTTATTATACCTTATTATACGTTGTTATCTCAAATTATACTAATATCCAAAAGTGTCATAATGGCTTGCATTTTATTATTATACCATATTATATCAAATTATACAACATTTCGAAATTGGCATAATAGTTTGCATTTTCTTATTATATCATATTACACCACGTTATATCAAATTTCAAAATAGGCATAATAGCTTGTATTTTTAATAAAAACTCTTGTTATACTATATTATGCCATGTTATACCACATTTAGAATAGGCATAATAGTTTGTATTTTCTTGTTATACCATATTATACCATGTTATATCACATTATACAAAATTTCAGAATAAGCATAATAGCTTGCATTTTTAATAGAAACTCTTGTTATACCACATTATACCAAATTTTATAATAGGCATAATAGCTTGCATTTTTAATGAAAACTGTTATTATATCAAGTTATTCCACATTATATCAAACTTTAGAATTGGCATAATAACTTGCAATTTTATGGACCACATTGTTAGAACTTGATATACAAAATTTCATAATATATATATATATATATATATATATATATATATATATATATATATACAAAGTAAAAAAAAAAAAGGAAAGTATTATGAAGTATTTAAATGTAAATATGGCATTACAACTAAATCTCAATAACTAAGGGAATAATGAATGAAAAAATAGTTCAAATTATTATAGAAAATGCATTAGAACTTTTTTAGAATATTTCTGCATGTCTTTCTGTTGTGTTCATATTGTTCACATCTATTACACTTTTTTTTAATTTTAATTTTCCATGATGTTTTAACTCTTCTCTTCTTAGGTCTTCCTAATTTTATTCTTCCAGTTAGTGGTAAGAAAATTTGTTTAGCCACATCATCAGGTACCTTTCACATGTTTTCCTTAAGAATTTGATATACTATTCCTTGGTAAGTAACTTCCATTGTATCTTTAGTGTAGTAAAATGAGCAATATTTATAAGGATTTAAGTAATTGTAGTTCACAATTCCTAATACATGTGGACATGACATTTCATCCATTTGGAATTGATTGCAAATATATGTTTTTTTCTTTCATATTGGTTATGTATATTTGCCCATTGTTAATTGCATAAAAAATATCATTGTTTGATGTTTGCTATTACTTGACGTTGATTACCTAATCTCAAATCGAAAGAGCAAGTATGAATGTTGTTGAATTTTCTAATTTTGAACATTCTTGTATTCCCCTTCTTTGATACTTTTTAATTATCATGTGCATTTATCATCCAAACAACTAAGGACATATCTCTTTATACATGATTTCTAAAATTTACATTGAAAGTGATTGTTGATTGCAAAAGACCTAACTGCTAATTTAAGAGTTTCATTTTCTTTGAAAAGCTATCCTAATTTAAAATCTGCATGTGTTGAGTTGGTTATAATTGTTAATTCCATGCATAATTTATTTTTTTCACTATTCCTATGTATTTCCTCAATGTGTTTTTACTCATCATGCTTACATAATCTATCATGTCAGGAAAGGTTTTTCGTACCTTGAAAGTGCTTGATAATGACATTGATTCTGTATTTGATATTCTTAGTTGAGTTTTATCTATTTTATGTGCATCTCCTATTGTGTTAGAGTATTTACTTTGAAAATTAACAAATTATGTTAGATTTGAAAATTTCTTTTTATTAATATGATATATCTCAGTATACCAATTTATGAATATTCTGAAGTGCAATACATATTCAACAACATTAATTAAAAAAATCATTTGAAAAGTTTTGTATATTGTTTGACATGTTTCACTCTTTTGAGAAAATGCTATGCATAAGGGGGTATAATTTGAAATCCACAGCTTTCTTCTTCAAGGCCAAGTAAAACCTCATATTCCTTTCATCATCCGTCTTCGATGGTGGATATCCATTTTCAATAATATATTTTATATCTAATGTGGTATTTTGTACATTGAGTTTCAACTTCTTTGATATAATAGTCTTAAATTTTTCAAACTTGCAATTTTTTGATATTAATATTCTAGTAACTTCAAATTGCTCAAATTTATTCTCATTCCAATATCCTTTGTGTTGAATCAAAACTAATATCTCAACAATCATTCTAAAAATTTTTAAAAAAAATGCATTCACGAAATATTAAAATTAATAAAAAACAAATACAATAAATTGAACATAATTAATACGGGATGAAAATATATTTGAATAAAAAATAGCCATAATCTATAAGCAAAACTAGATATAAGCATATAAAGAAGAATAAAAAATACAAGCTAAAAATATATGATATAACAACGGAATGAGAAAGAAAAAAATGTAGTTAACGGAAAAAGATGAGAACATCTTTAAAGAAAACATAGTCATAATCGTTAGTAAACACCTTAGCAATAGGAAATTTACAAGTTGACACAAAAAATACCAAATAAAAAAATCTGACATAATAATAAAATATTTACAATTAATGAAGATCAAATCAAAATTTAGAAAAGAAGAAAACGTATAGTATTTAGAAAAAAAATATGAATATTGATGAAATTACCTATTGTGGAAGAAGCATGTAATTTTGCAAAAGATGAATTTAGGTAAAATTGAGAAGAATTATGACAGGAGGTGAATATTATAAATAACCCCTAGAGAAGAACAAAGAAATTAAGAGCAATAGGTGAAAAGAAAAGAAGAAGAATAAAATGTAATAGGAGGAGAAGTCGGATAAAGATTGAGCGGAAATTGTAAAAAATGTTTGATTATGTAAATTAAAGTTACAAGTTTAAAATTAAGGTATTTTAAAATAAAAAAATTAATATGAATATAATTTTGGAGAAGACACTATTTTAAAAGTTTAAAAAAATTTTTTTTTTTGAGTGTTATGTATAAACAACATAAAATTTTTCTTAAGAGAGGAATGGAGCAGTAAATCTAAACTGTAAGTGACGTCATTATGAAAATTTTAAGTCCGTATATAGTTATTTACTACTTTAGAAATATTATCACTTTTATTAGCCAAACGCTGACGTGGTAACGTTACAATCCCGTCGGTGACCAGTGAATTCGGCGGTAAATGTTTAGTACCATAGTACATGTGTCTGTAAAAAAATGAAAAAAAATCCTTTTGTGCACGTGCGCCAGATTCTCGTGCTTAATTGAAAAATTCGATGACTGGTGGTTAAATTGTTTTATTAAGTTAATTTTTAATGAAACCCATGAATTTGTATTTTTTATTTTTAATAAAAAAACTTTTGAGCATAAATGATACTAGAGAATTCTTGTGTTTATTTTTTTAATATATAGTCTTATTGTTACAACTAAATTAATTATTATACATAACATTTTTAAAATCAGATAAAATAAAGAATTGAATTGCTCTAAAAATAAGTATAAAATTTAAAATATTAAATGGGACAGAAATAACAAATGAAAAAAGATTAGACCCAAGCTATAATGTTTGACTTTTGCATACGGAATTTAATTGAATTGTATTGTGAACTTTAATTTAGTATGC
Source organism: Hura crepitans (assembly GCA_948208565.1). Classification (NCBI taxonomy): domain Eukaryota; kingdom Viridiplantae; phylum Streptophyta; class Magnoliopsida; order Malpighiales; family Euphorbiaceae; genus Hura; species Hura crepitans. The sequence continues at coordinate 2,480 of CANXYI010332087.1, read as the reverse complement.
TTCTAAATCTATAGCTAAAGTTAAATGAAAAATTGAATCGTATTTTATTGAGTTGTACTAAATTAAAATGAATCAAAATAAATTTATACATTTTTTATTTTATGTTGTATGTTATGAACATTTTAATGCATATATAATATTTATAACAAGTGTGATGTAATTACGTTGTAAATTAACTTATTAATTATATGTAATTAATCTATAACTATATTTATAAAATTCAATTTAAATTTTTATATTTTATGTATATTTTAATAATTCATTCTACATTAACATTAAGTTATTGAATTAACTTGATATAATAATAATAATAATAATAATAATAATAATATATTTGACATGTATACAAATTGTGAGATAATATTAATACTTATATTTGTATTTTTTTCAAAGAGTCTTTACATTTATTAGAAATAGAAAAAATAATTTTATTTTTACTAATAAGTCGCTAGAATAAAAATAAAATAAAGTATTTATTTATATGCAAATTTTATTAAACAGAGCATAAATTAGAAAGCTATAACTAAAAAAGTATAATCTAGTATGAAATTAATTGGTTTAATCTTTTATATTAAAATTTTTATTTTAAATTTATTGAAGTTCGTCGATATTAAAAATTAAGATAGAAATAAATATTTTGAGAGTAAAATTAACTATAAAACAAACTCAACTTTTTATATATGTAAAGTCATATTTGCTTACTAAAATTTGTATTAAAGACTAATAAAACATACGATTCAATGTTTGTTTTCTGCTAAATTGAATAAAGGCAACTTATTCTTTTGAGTTGCATGACTTTTTTTCCCCTCTAAAAGCATTTATTAACATTGATTTCTTATTTATTATTTAAAATTTAATTTTATTAATATTTGGATAATATTTAACTGTGTCTGCATATTTTAATTTTACATGTCTAAAGATAAAATCCATATAAGTAAAAAACATAAAGTTTAAACTGACTTTTTTCACAAATTTATAAAATAGCTACCTAAAATAATATAAATTTGACAAGCACACCACTTTTATAATTTTTTAAAGCATGCAAAATTAATATTGCTAATATGCTTTTAATGGAAAGTTTGTCATTGAATTAAAAATTATATTATCGAAGTATTATTTTAATTTTAGTATAATATCTTACAACTATTTCTTATTTTATAAAAATATTTAAATTCAAAATTGAATTATACTGAATTAAATTGTTTCGAAAAGACAGTATTTATGATTTAATTATTTTGAATTTTTAATACAACTTAATGCAAATATTTTTTTAATATTTAATATAATTTAATATAATTTTGTGATTTTCGGATTAGACAAGATGATACTCCCCCAATACATATCTATATTGAGATTCAATTATATGCAGTGTATGTACCCTTGCCCCTTCCGAGCTTGAAAGGCCATTTTCATCGAATTTTCTGAAATTTGATAAATTAAGAAAAAGAAAATGGAATAAATTGATATGAAAATAACAGGCAGTGCTTGCAATCATTGTCATATTGAAAGTGTTTAATTGAAAATTTCTTTTTTCTTTAATTTTTTGATGAATATAAAATATTTTATTCAAAATTCATGCATATTATTTAGTTTCTGTCTAAGAATCTTCACATACATAAAAGTGATTGGACCAGAAAATCAATTAAAAAAATATCATCAGAATTCATTTGATCGAATATCTAATTTATTTCAAAATAAATTTATTATATAAACTAGACATTAGTTAATAAAAGCGATGTTGAACTATCATAAATTCAATATCGACATTGAATTTAATAACTTTTTTTCCCATTTTGAATTTTAAAGTTGGGAGGTTCTATTACCAATAATAAAATAAAAATAATCTATAAAAATAATTAATTCACATTATATTAAATTTATAAAAATTAAGAATCATAAATAAGCCGGAATAAATAAATTTTTGAATCATTCAATTAAGGCGAATTTCATATTTTACACTTTGGTAGTACTTTGATTCGTAATGTAAACTTAAATATTTGTTTTCTATTTGGCAAAATATATTGTTAGTTTCTAAACTTTATTTTTTTATAAATTGAAAAAAAATATGTATCAAAATAATTTTTTTTAAAAGATTTAACAAAACATAATAAAATTTTGTATTACTTTTTCCCTTTTTCTTTTTCTCCACGACTAATATATTTTTAATATTCTTTTGCCTGGATATATTTTAATAATTAGCAGCCACCAAACTCAATCGATTAAATAAAATATTGATTAAATTAAAAATCATTTTATTTTGTCTTGGTCCAGTAATCCAATAAAGGATAAATTGGGAAGATGAAAATTACCAAACGGGTTCCCAACACTCAAAGCAACCATCATTTTCTAAATGAATAATATATTCTGTAAGGTTGAATAATTAAATAATTAAAAATTTCAAAAAAAGTTGCACATGAAAAACTAGGTAATGAATGAGCTAATAATTGTGTTGTGTATGTTAATAATGTTTGATTTTTTAT
>CANXYI010332078.1:0-21416 GCA_948208565.1 Hura crepitans | reverse complement strand
TCATTATGCCAAAAATGATGTTTGTCCATATTATGTTTTGAACATAGTGTCTATCATGTATATATAGCATTACATGAATCCAAGTGGCATTTGGCCATTATTAATTCACACACATGCACATAAATCTTCTCAGGGCCATTTAGCCTCCATATATACCCATATGGCATACATTAACTCATACATAGCATACATTACACAATTTAAAATCTCGACCATTTATATTGCACTAAAACCTATTAATTGCATTAAAAGCAAAATATCACATATTATATCAATTTATACATAAACTCATATTCATGCATTTTAAGCTTAATAATATGATTACATGTACTTAATAATGTTGTGTGGTATGCTTGAAGCCGTCTCATGCCTTTCCTTTGCCCCGGGAATCGCAGATTGATGTTTCACCTACGAATTCAAATAGTCAAGATTTAGTAATAATCAAATTAAATTACACGAGCTCCGAAAAATAAAATGAGGACATTAAGCATCTCTTGGGCAAGTAACAAACGTGGGAAAAATATTGGAATTTGAAAATTCTTACCCGATCGAAAAATGGTCACTATTTACCTCGATTTCTCTACGCGATTTTTCCCGAACCGCTCTGCCAAATCGGGTGATTTTGGTATCTATGGAAAGCCCTCAACATGAGCTTTTCATTAACTATAATTTTTAGAGGTGGGTGGTGCCAATTGAAGAAGAAAAGAGAGGAGACAGGAAACGGAGTGTTGTCTGCAAAAAGGGAAGAGAAAAAGAAAAGAAAAAGAAGAGAGGAAAAGAAAATGAAAAAGAAAAGAAATTTTTGGTATTTATACTTTTTGAATTATTAAATTTTTATTCCTTTCGGGTTTATTTTCACCCCTCTCGAGAATTTGAATTTAATAATTAACACCTCTAAAAATTATGTAAATTAAAGTTCTATAGATTACCAAAATCTCGAGTTCAGAAAACGAAGGGAACCGAGAAAAATTAACGTAATTACTCCATTAAAAATTCTATAGAATTACTTCCTGATTGTAAAAATTCCAATTCCAATCCCAATAGACTCGTCAGAATATTTAAGTATCAGGTTGTATAATTCTCGAATTATTTTGAGCAACTTTTCATTTATTTTACGGTTCAGCTTTACATGTGGCACCATTCATAGGATATTGTCGTAAAATCTTGTTTATTATTTTTTGTCATCCAAACGACTTCGAATTGACTTCAAACTTCACTTAAAATTCGCTTATAATTAATACTCCCTGATGGGCTACTTAGTGCAACTCGAATTTTGAGAAATACTATTCATCTCGGGAAGTACTATTTATGAGAGTTGGGATTTTCGGATCGTTACAGGAAATAAATAAAAATAGACAGTCAAAAAAATACAAAATATGGCCTAAATAAATTACTATATCTAACTAGTAGATGGATAATGCAAGAAAAAAAATAAAATTAGTCCAAATGACCAAAAATAGTATTTTTGATGTAAAGCAAAAATAAAGCACGAACAAAAATTAAAGGAAAACAAGCAATCTCACAAACACGAAAAATATGGCACAAATAATTTACCATATCTAACTAGTAAATGGATAAAATGCAGAAAGAAAAATGAAAAATAGACAAAAAAATGGGTCGATCAACACATTGGTATATTTGCCTTTAGAAAGATCTCGGATCGGATTAAAAAATGATGCTTGAATCTTGGAAAAAACCCAAAAAATAGAGTTTGGAAGAGTATTTTGATGTTTTTTGTGCAGTTTCTCTTTTTAGAAGATTCTTTCTTCTTAAATTGACCAACCTTGGCTTAAAATGATCTAACTGGCTTTTATACATGACCCTCGAGGTGGAAAACGGATGTTTTGCTTGAAAACAGCTATTTTTCAATGCAATAACGGTAAAAACGGCCGTTTCCAGGGTCGAAACGCCTGTTTTGGGCAAAATGAACATTTTTAAAAGTAAAATGGCTATTATGGGCCCAAACGGTAGTTCCCTACATGAGAATGCCCATTTTGGGCCGAACGGTCCAAATGGCCATTTTTGAAGCAAAAACGGCCGTTTGGGCCTAGAATGGGTGTCCCATGCGTGGGACGGCCTGCTTTGGGCTGAAACGATCAAAACGGCCATTTTTGAGAGATTTTTTTTAAGAAAAAGTTTTGAGATCTTTGGTTTGGACATAAAAAATCCACTTTTGGGATTTTTGACATTTTTATCATCATTAAGCAAATCGAACCTAGGAGCCCTAGAGACCCAGTGTCTACACTAGACTCCAAAAATTGTTATTTTTTTGCCAAAAATTAAAATTTATTATTTTCTAGTTATCCTCAAAATTTGGGCTCAAAATTCAAAAAATTGAATTTATTACGTTGTTTCTAAGTCGCCCAATTTCTAGAGAAATTACTTTCCGATATCGAAAAATTTTGATTTTTGTGCCATTAGATTTGTTGGAATTTTTGAGTATCAAATCATAATATTTTTATAATTTTCTGAGCAACTTTTAAATTATTTTACGGTTCAGCTTTACATTAGTCACTATTCCCAAGACATTACCGTAAAATCTTTCTTAGTATTTTTAACCACCCTAACAACTTTCGATTGATTTCAAACTTTACCAATAATTATTTTATAAATAATACTTTCTCCAGGTGACTTCTGTGCATCTCGAGGTCTCGAGAACACTATTTATTCTGGGAAAGTACTATTCATAATTACCAGAATTTTTGGGACGTTACAAACATTTTCTATTATCAGAAGTAATTAAGCATCAAACATAATTCTCCTTCTGAAGCATGCATTTACATGTCAAATTTACACATTAACTCCATATCTTATCATTTATAATCATAATAATTTATATAATGCAAGATTTGGTGTAATATCACTTATATGCAATTGTAGGTCACACACAATTTAAGTAATTATATCACCCATCAAGCACCAAGTATGATTCTTCTTTTACTTCTAATTTTTTTCTATGATACATAATTATGAAATTTAACTAAAATCATAAATTTCTGTAATTGCCCATTTTTCCTAGAAATGTACCCTAGTGCCTAGATAACTGGATGAGTGTGACATTAACTTTCAAATCTTATCTTGATGGCACTAGAAGGTGCAAAGGGGTGTAGACACTCCCTTTCAAGCACCAATGGCAACCCAAAGGTGTAAAGAGCATGGTATCAACACTAATGTAGCACACAAATATAGATAACACATGAAAACATGTGGTGCAGGCCTGTTAATGTCCCTTATTTAGCATGCCAAACTATTTTGAAGCTAATTATGAATCCTAGGTAGAAGTAAGTTCATTTTCTATTTTATCCTTTCCATTTTTGCATTTCTCACCACATATAGGGTTCAAGAAACATCTTGCTATATCCGTGCACACAAATATTGTAATGCTCATAAAACTCAGTCTTATGAATAGTACCTTCGAGGCATAAATAGTGTCTCTCAGGGAATCGGGGCACTTTGTGATTGCCAAAAAGGGGAGTACTAGTCATAAAATTTTAACGGGCCAGAAAATGATGAAAATGAAATAATTAAAACTTTTAGCCGAGCCAATAAATCATTTTAGACGAAGAACTAGTGAATAGTAATTTTAGTTGAGTTTGTGCTGGGACAACTCTAAGATTTGCTCATATGGACCTAAAAGTACCATACCCTGAAGCTCAAAAATTCCAATGAGTCTATTGGTGAAGGGATTTTAATTTTCTAAGGTAATTTGGTATTTATTTGGAATTTTTAGATTACGTGAGTGAATAGTAACCTTAGTTTCCAAGAGAGTTTTGACCCAAGATTTTAGCGGGCCCTTAATGGGCACTATTAAGAATTTTTGGCACTAGAATCATGATTTTTGGAGGTCTAGAGAAATTAATTTGAATTTTTAAAGTTTAAAAGAAAATCAGATTAAAACAGATAGTTGGATCAACACGTGGTAAGATCCGGGTGGTTTACCTCACTAATATAAAAGGGTTAGCACATATGGGAGTGCCACATGTTCCAAACACCTTCATCTTCCCCCTCCTCCTTCATATGGTCGACGCCACTGTCAAGTAGCCTTCTCCACCATTAATGACAAAATTGAGAAAAAGAGGCTAGGAAGTGGGATATGAGCAAAGGGTGAATAGTGCCAATTTTGAGTGTAAGGCTGTTAATCCCACTTTTTATTTTTGTTTTAGGTAGCTTTAAGTGTTTTAAGAATAACCATGTGATTAGATATAAATTTAGAGTTGTGTAGCATTTTTGGGAATTTTTCTAAGACCTAATTGTGTATGTTTTAGGTCAAGGGAAAAGGATTGGTGAGAAAGGCCATTTAAGGGAGTAAAGTGGTGAGAAAGGGTGTTTTCACACTCTAGGTATGTAAATTTAATGTAATCTATGTGTGTGCATGGATATGTGTATGTGGGTGTGTATAGAAGTGTGAGTTGGTGTGTATGTGTGCATAATTGATGTGAAGTGAGTATGCAATTATGTTAGCATGAAAATGAGAAGCTTATGTGCATGATGAGTATGGAAGAAAACCATGTGCATGTGTATGTTCATGGTGTGGCTGAATGGTGTGTGATGGCTATTTGAAGTGTGCTTATGTGTGTGATAAGTAATGGCATGGTAATTAGATAAAAAGGTAACCATAAAGTGTGTTTATCATGGAAGAATTAGTAAAGTAAATAAGTATGGTATAGGCCTAAATGTGACATTATGTACTAAGTATGTATGTGTGTAAAAGTGACCATTTATGGCATGAGAATATGGTATAACATGGATGAATGTACATACATGAGTTAAATAGAAGAATATAAGTAAATATGTTGATAAGTAATGACATTGATAGTGACATTAAAGTATAGAAATTATGATGATGATGACATGAGAATGAAAGTTATGAAAATGACTAAATGAATAGTGATGTGTTCATAAGATGACTTAGGGAATGTGTTTAAGTGCAAATATACACATAATTATGGGAATCATGATAATGTAATGAGCATCAATAAATGACCTATAACTGTGTATCAAAAGTTATAATTAGACATTGGTCCATATCAGTTAGACACCCACTAGATGGGTTGATTGGTCAACTAGGGAGTTAGTAGCTGTTAGGGGTTTTGGTCCTCATAGGCCATTGCCTGTATGATTGAGATGGTGGGTGCAACCACCGAGGTTTTGTTAGTGAACCCTACACACCTAGGTATTGGGAGTCTATATGGGCTAATCTGTAGCACTTTCTACTCGGTACATAAACCGAACCCGAATAGGGAGCGCCACCGTATACCGATATCTGATTTCGTATAACTGTAAAACCAAAATAATTAAAAACTTTTTATTAAATAAATAATAAACCAATTTCTTGACTTATAGAGTTGTAAAAACATTGAAATTCATTTGGCATGCATATCAAGTAATATAATGGGGTCATCGTGTCGAAAATTCGACAACATAATGGTTGTACTAGGACACTTTCCTAATTTTTTACCTGCTTAAACACACTTCTAAAACATCAATAAACTCATCTCCAACTCTAATGGGTCCTTTTGACCCTCCAAAACACAACACAAACACAATGAGCCTTAGGCTCTTCACAATTAACAAACTCACATGCATTATCATTAATCAACATGCAAACATGTGAGAAGCAGAAAAATAAAGTCATGGTTAAAATATTTGAGTACAAAAAACTCCATTGCAAAATGCAGATTAGACTTAATCCTTTCGGGATCACAAGAGCACACTAACTATCAAATAATACATTTACATCACAATTGCTATTACAAAAAGTACAAAAATACCCACACAGGGGTTATCTTCGTGTCTCTTGATATGCAGAAGCTTTGGCTCTAATCTGCTGCCCTATTACCTATGCATCGCAAACAGGCAATGCGCTAAGCTTTCATTTAGTGATGTAATCACTTTAACTAGATATGGCAATTTAAGCATGTATTTATGTAATTTGTGTCAAGTGAGTCATTTCAATACCATACATAAGCACACATTATGATAACAACATAATTATGCAAAATTGAGCACTTACTTGCCTTTAATAACTCGAAAACTACCTCATGTCCATAATCACAACTGAATGTTATTAACATAATTAAAATCAACTATTACGCATTAAGTACTCATACATTGGTCATAAATATAGACATGCTTTATAATATATGGCAATAAGCATAACACCATGCATTTTTAAGCCATTACCATACAAATGCGTCATTTTTGCATATTTGGGTTCTAAGACCTTATATGCATGAACCTATCCATATAATGAGTATAAAAACTCCATATAATACCACATGTATCATATTATTGGGTTTAACCCAACATTATACCAAAAACACCAATATCACGCATAATGCCTCATTTGGAAATGCATATATCATTTTTTTACACTTAATCATGCTATAGCCATAATTAACCTTGTTATTTTAATTATTTTTTTTAATTCATGCCCATACTAAAGAGACAACTATCCAAGGTTGGATTATGGATAACGGGCTACCTGAAGGTGCTTAAATAGTGTACTCGAAGGCACTAGTATTCGTGGATATAAAATGCATCAACCCGAAGGCTTGCACATATGTAGTGCTAAATAGTGGCCCGAAAGCCTAGTGCCTATTGACACAAAAATACGCATCATGACCCGAAGGTAAACATTACAACTACTAATCCTAGTTGACCAGTCAACCTATCCATACTAGGTTGTCTAACTGTATAAGCATCATTAAACTGGTCGATTAACTCATTTTTAACCATATTAATGCATAACATAATTATTGTCATCTCATATATACATGCATCTTAATGGCCATTTTGCATCTCAGCGAGGCCTAAACATCATGCTAAGCAACATGTTTTAACCAAAACATAACATTGACAAAAATAGACTCACACGGGTTCAAAACACCGATTAGGCACATCGCTTAGGTGTAAAAGTTAGAATAACTCAACCAAACTCATAAACACACATTTTATCATTTCTTTCATCATTAACATGTATTATAATATCTAATGCCTCATGGTTGTGTATAACTATCATGTTCCGCTTTAACATGTCATCTTGTCCACATTTTCGATATATAGCGACATTCATGCATTATATGCCTACATAAGCATCAATAAGCCATACTACATGCAAATTGGCATTCAACTATCATGAAGCATGTACACACATTTTATTCATTATAAATGTACATTCAAAATGACATTTAAGCATATAACACGATATCCGAATCATTTACATACATAACTCACAATTATGCATATAGGCTTACACCAGAGTTTCGGCTTCCACTTACTTGAGACCTCTAAAACACACATACATACTCATGTACAATTAAGTGTCATGTTTAGATGCTTAATACAACATTTGCATACTTTTAACTAATTACACATGGTCATATGACATTAATATCGCAAAAATAACCTTATATAGTCCTATGATCACTGCATTCATTGATTAATATTACTATAACAATGCATTATTCATGCATAATCCATATTAAACCATCACATTACATACACTCGTCATTCATTCATGTCATACATACTCACTTATGCATATAATTCCTATTATATCATTAAATGCCCATTTATGTCAAAATGCGCATAATAAGTTCATAGGCATTTTAATCCAATTAAAGTGATTACACTTACCAAAATGAGTCGTACAGGATACCCAAAGCTAGCCTAAGCCTTCTCCTTACCTCAGGAGGCTCGGGTCGACGCCTAGCCTATGAATACAAAAGGGTATGAACTTTAATAAATAATATAAAATAATTTGCATGTCAAAAAAATATTTCGAGCCTAGATATATGCTTTATGACACCTTAGAAACCCATGAAAAATATTAAACTCAAAAAAAAATACCCGAGAGTTGGGTGATCACTATTCACCTTAGGATTCTTCTCGGTTTTTCTCCTAAAATACCTCGAAGTTCCTAGTGATTTTGGTGTCCACAGACTCATCTCGGGACGCTCTTCATTTTGGCTATATTTTTTTTGGTCAGGTCCCTCCGTGGAGGAAGAAAGAGTAAGAGAAAGGAGAGGGAGAGGGTGGACGGGATTTTTAGGAGGAGAGGGGTGGACGAGGAAAGTTATGGTGTGTGGGAAGGAAATTAATTTTTCCCTTTTTATGCTTTCCCACAAATAATTTTTCCTTTGTTCAAAAAATTATTATAACCAATAGGAATATCAGTTTTTTCCCATTTCTATCCCTAAAATTTCATAAATCCAAGCCTTAAATCCTCTCAAAAACTTGAGCCAAACTATGATAAATACTTGAAAAATTAATGCATTTTATGCCTAAAAAATTTAGTAAAAATACTTCCCGATCTTAAAAAATTATGATTCCAAAGCCAATGGACTATTTGGTATATTTGAGTATCAGATTGTAACATTTTCATATTATTTTGAGTAACTTTTTATTTTATTTATGATTCAGCTTTACCTATGCCACTATTCATAAGATACTATCGTAAAATCTTATTTAGCGTTTTAACCATCTGAATAACTTTTGATTGGCTTCAAACTTTGCCCAAAATTCTCACATAATTAATACTACCCATCGGTACATTTAGTGCGACTCGAGTTTCAGAAAGCATTATTCACCCTGGGAAGTACTATTCACGAGAGTTGGGATTTTCGGGTCATTACATGATCCCTACTTACCCATTTTAGTTGTGAATTTGGGAGGTCCTATGGGGCTGATCCTTACTATCCACCTAATCTGATGATTGGAATTTGGGAGGTCCTGCAGGGCTAATCCTTGCTGTCCTTATTGATGTTGGGTGGTCTACTAGGATTGATCCTTGCCACTTTAATTTGGTAGATTCTCCTGAACTGATCTCTACTATCAGATGAATTTGGGTAGGTGTAGTCACCGAGATCCAAAATGTGGGTCACTACACAGTCTGGATCCTACTATCTAGTGCCTATAAGAGTCATCTTTCCAGTATAGGCCTACAATAGAATAATTGTAATAAATGCAAATGGTAAGGACTAAAATAAAATAATGGAAATAAATGCAAATGGAAATTACTGGAATGAATATATGATATATCTGGCATGATTAAAAGTACTAGATGTAATTGGGCAAATTTAATTAGACTATAAGACATACTAATCATGGTGATAAAACTGACAATACATAACATAATTGCATGTAACCAAATCTGTATATTCACATGACTAGCATGGTGCATGACTATTACATAATTGTGTGCATGACATAAGTCTATTACATTAAATTTATCACTGAGTTTATACTCAGCGTGTTAGTGTTCCGATGCATAGGTTGTAGATAGTAGAAGCGGTCTAGCTTCAAATTGTGTTGTGTAGCTGTTCAGCTTTTTAGAGGTACATTTCTGTCTTTTGTGAGTATGTGTAGTGTTAGGCACTCATGCATATCGAGAGTTGGTTCCAAAATGTTAGTGTAGTGACATATGTTTTGGGATACTGTAACCTATAAATGTTAAATCGAACTGCTTAGTAGATGTTTATACCTATGTTGTGCTTGGATGCATATAATATTACATGTCTGAATGAGGGTGGGTCTAAAACCTTGTGTTATATGGTTGTGTGCTGAGAATGATTGATTGATTGGAGGACTAGATAGATCTAAGAGTTGGGAAACTATTGATGGTGAATATAAAAGTGTTTTTGATAGGTTAAAATTTTTGGTTTTTCACCTAGATAGCCGTTATGCTGCCCAAATTTTTGTAAATAGTATTTTTGTTCTATGAAGTGATTTCATCAGCTAGTTATAGATATTATAAGAGTAACATAAGATCATAACATAGAAATAATGATAATACGGGGTCAAGATAGACTAGGTTATAAGTGTTGAAGAATGGTAGTTAGGGTAGAAACATTATGGGTGACCTACAGGAAGTAGCATCTCCTATCGAGTTCTTTCGAGAATCGGGCAAGGGGTGTTACAAATATGTCAAGTACACTAAATTTCCATAAAGGTCCATTTTTCCATAGCCAATAACATATTAATAATTTCCAAGTTAAATACATCATTTACAAATAGAATCGTAAGGCTACATACAATTTAAAGCCATTAGTAGCATGGTATCATACCTTTAATAAATTAATTTCATGCATTCAAGAAGTATATTATTGTCTATCATTGCCTTCCTTTACCCACTATTCCTTTCCAACATACTTTCCCATGTTTTAAAGCATACAAATATCATAATATATCTTCAATTTAATATTTCCCAATGAAACCTACAATTCATTAGGCATACATATACCACTCAACCTATAGGGGTTTTTTACTATCTATATTCATTTCTTTAAATTTTATGCCTTTGCCATATGTACATTAACAATTAAACACAATTATCATCAATTATCAAAATATCTCATGTTATGTTCACATTCTTCAATTCGGCTATGATAGGAAATGTAACACCTTATACCTTAATCGTGCACGGATCCGAATATAGGATGCCATATTACTTATGCAATTACAATTCCTTATAATGTTAATTTGTTAATATAACTTTACCTTTGTGTCCTATTCAAGTACATATATACCTATTTATACACATATACATATATAACAAAAAAATAAAAAATATTATTTAAAAAATAGTATTTTCACTAATAAAAAATATGTATACACCTTTAAGAGTTTCAATTTGTTTATAATCAAATTATACATTTGACTATTGCATATATATTTATTTCTATTTTATATCATATATCTATGCATGCAATACTATTTACATATACAATAATGAAACATATGTATAGTATGTACTATAACTTAATTTGTAAATTCGATGGGCCTTCTCTAATTTTTTTGTCCATTTGTGAGCCTTGACACTGTTGGGACTTGATCTGTTGCTTAACTCAATTCAAACCATGATCCATAATTTTCTTTTCCTATACAATTTCCTATATCTAATCTCACTAACGATTCAATTATATTATGTATGATATAAGTAAGTTGTTTTTTCCTTATCTTTATATCCCAAGTCAGTAGTGCTACATATATAAGATTTTAAGTAATTAATTATTTAACTTATTTATCAATTTTCATAGAACTATATTTTCAGTGTTATTTTTCACAAGTCAAGCTTAGTGAAATTTAAAAATTTTTGTGAAAATTGAACAAGGAATAGTGATTGAAGGATTTAAAATGGGATAAATAACAAAAAATATGTAGCAAAAGATCATTACCATTATTTGTTTTGCAGATTCCTTTTCTTCTACTCACTTTACTAGGTTGTCATAAACCACAGTGATCCTCACCAGGAACACCTCTAAGGTATCCATACAAGAATCTTGAGGAGAGAACTACCCAAAATTCTATATGCTAGTAAGAAATTCAAGAGGATGAAGAGAAGAAAGAGGAATTCGTGTTTTGCTTTAAGGAGGGTGTATATGCAAAAAGCTATTTAGTGACTTTACTTTGGCTGATCAAAAGTGTGCCTTTAATACTAGGTCTTATTTTTAACACTTAAAAATTTGACCTAGTCCACAAAGGCCCACAAAATGGGCCTTTTAATAGGCCATGTACATAACCCAGTTATGGGCTTATGTGCATTTGCCCATTGGTTTGCTTTGGGCTGATAATTTGAGACTTTACTTGGCCTTATTTTCTATTAGCTATAGGCCTAATTTATTAGCCTTTTAACATTTAAAAGGTTTATTAAAATTAAATCAATTATACACCCTGAATTAGGCTGTGAATAAGCTAATTGAGCTTTAAGCACTATTGTTTCTTCTTTCTCATTTTTTCATCATCCAACAATATCTAAAGTCATTAAATATTTAAAATTTTGAATCTCATCTCAATTCTTATAGCGTGTAACCCTTTGGTTTTCTGAAGTACGTTGGTACTATATAGTGAATTAGAATCCTAGTCTAATTAAGACTCTTATGGTTTAATTATATTGAATCCATAATTAATTCCTAATTAATAATTCATGTGTGTACAAGTTATGAGAGGTGTTTAGCCACATATCAAGACTACACAAGTGTCAAAAAATCAAGTGATTTGACTTAATCCTTTCATATTCAATTACCGTGTAATTACTATTTTCACCACACTTTATCTCATTAAGGTTTAAGTATGGGCTTGTGTCAACTTAATGCTTAATTAAGTATGTCTAATCAAGCCCTAAATTTGTTAATTCTAATATTTACACCTTTATTCCGAAAAGGCCCTTGTAAATCTCATTCACACTTGCATTTCACTTTGGCCAAAGATTTTCGAATAAAGATATATTAGAACTATAAGATAAACTCCCCATTATAATCCAAAGTGGTGAAGCCTTAGTTGATCACTCAATTATCTTCAAGTATCTCATGCTATACCCAACCTCCTAGCTATGTACACATCGTGGCAAAGTAAAAGCACCAGAGTCAAAGTATAGTGCTTGATACTTAAGATAACCTTGGTGATCTCAAGTCTGAAGATACTTGTACCATTGATATGATGAGATGCTCTCATTGATATAGATTATGTATACATGTGAAGATCTCCTGTTGGGTCTATAATGTACTTGTTTCTCAAACAAGCATCTACATGTTAACCCTAAGTATCATTATGCCTATAGCTTGTGAGAACTACTGCTTGACCAAGTCAAGGAATATAAAATGTGCTAATCTATCCATATTAACAATGCCCCATCTTGTTAATATTATGACTAGGGATAATTTTGATATTTCACATTTGCATGCAATAGGAATACCATTTCATGAACTCTTCATGATTTTCTCTACACTGTGAAAATATACTAGGGACTTTATTACTAAGTTTAAGATAATTATCAAACAAATGAATTAACATAAGCACTATAAATAATGCCTTTTGATTATAAATGATTGTTTAATGTATATAAAATATCCCTATTACATATATTCTCTAGGGTATACAACTAATAATCTCCCACTTGCCCTAGAGCCAATCATCCATGTATCTAATACCCATATTATCTATATAGAGATTAAACTTGTTTTGGGATAGTGCCTTAGTGAGAGGATCAATAATCTTATGATTTATAAGGACTCACTTAATCTTTACATCTTTCCTACTAACTATCTCTCGGGTTATATGGTAGCACTTAAGAACATGCTTGGATGGTTGATGAAATTATGGTTCTTTTGCTTTTGCAATGGCTTTATTGTTGTCACAATATAGTCGTAGTGGGTCAACAATAAGAGATACCACTCTTAGTTTAGTGATGAACTTCTTAATCCATACTACTTCTTTACTTGCATCGAAAGTTGCAGTGTGTTCTGCTTTGGTAGTTGAGTATGAAGTTGTTTCTTAGAACTCTTTCAACTAACTACAACTTTTATAAATAAGAACATATAACCTGATTAGGACTTGCAATCATCTTTGTAAGACTAGAAACTGGCATTAGTATACCCACTTGCGTACAAATCCCCTTCTTTATGTACAAAGAACACATCCTTAGTTCTTCTCAAGTATTTAAGAATGTTCTTTATAGCCCCTAATGTTCCTCTCCATAATCGGTTTGGAATCTACTGGTGAGACTCAGAGCAAATGCTACATCTAATCGTGTACATAACATAGCATACATGATGAATCCTATAGTTGATGTATACGGGATCTTACTGATGCATTCTCTCTCTTCTTATGTCTAAGGACACATAGAATTAGAAAGAATTTTCCCATGTGTCATAGGAATATATCCTTTCTTATAAAGATCCATACTAAACCTCTTTAACATTTTATCTATATATATAGATTATGAAAGAGCTACCAACCTCTTGGATATATCTCTATAGATCCTTATCCTCTATAATGCCCCACAAAAATATGAAAATAAAAGTATTTAGGTTAAAAGAAAATATTATTCTTTATTAAGTAATTGAGTTGGATTTTTTGGTGCATCATATGGTGATATTAGGATAAAAAATAATTTAAGAAGGATTAAAAGTGATAATTTATTTTAAAGCCATATGGACTATTAGATGAAATTTAAGGGATCATTCTAAGCCATCCCACTAAAGAGTATAAATACCCAAATATCTACCTACAGTTAGATAGAAAAAAAATGATGTTCACTATTCCTCTCTACTGTTCATTAAGTTCAAGGGGTTTTATTCATAATTGGCTATACCTTCATTAAAGGTAAAGTGTTTCTACATCATCCATTCCTTTTTTTTTATTGTTGCTGCCTATTAATACTATAAATTGGTTTATTGGTGTTTAAGGGCTACTATATTTTGAGGAAAAAGAGGAAAAGTATAATAGTTTGATGCATGAATTGATTGGGAAACATGCAATTGAGGCTAGATTGAGTTTCTTTCATCCTATTGAGATTATTGGGTATCTATATAATTAAATTCTTGAATTTCCCTTTGATTTTTTTTATTAAAAATTTGCTATTTCTAAGTTTTTGAATGAATATGAAATTTAGTGATTTTTTGTGTAATTGATTAATTATTTAATCTAGAAATTGTATGATGATGATGCTAAATTAGTTTAGAATTATTGTAAACTCATTAAGTATTAATTTAACATGAATTTGGTGAAAAATCATGGGGTTTCCTACTGAAAAATGAAGAAAAATCGCGACTTTATTGCTATTTGTAAAGGCTCATGGCCGTGATCCATTATTGGCCATGCCCATGACCCCTTCGAGCCAAATGAACAACATTTAGCTAAAGAGAGGCCACATGAGCACATGGCTGTAACTATCCAGCCAAGGCAATTGAGTTTTTAATGAGAAAAGAATTGTGTTTTGTAATGGCTTTTAAACACCAATATTTTAAGTAATATTTAACTTATAATTTGGTATTATCATGTAAAGTCATCATATGATTTATTGAGTTGCAATATAAGTATTAATTATATATGATTTACTGATTTACTAAGTACGAATATTCACACAATGTTTATAACTATGTGACTTATAAAGCATGTAATTGGCCTTATGATTTGACTCTATCTATATAAGATTAAAAGTGAGTTTTGGCTATGCACAATATACTAAAATGTAATTACTATTTAATCACATTATGATAATGATACTAAACCTTGTGAAGCATGTTATAGCTCTTAGGGGTAACCTTCACTATATGAATGAATATATGAGCTTAATATCTAGTTGTATGATGGAGTATTATGAGAAATATGACTATAATGACTGATAACTGTCTAGTTCATAAACTGCAATTGAGGTGATGATAATAGTAAACATTATGCAATGACTAATAACCATTATGAACATGTCCTATATTTGAGATGTTTTAAGAATTTAGATCATGATATTGTAACCTACATGATGATGTTAAGTGATATGAAACTCGAACATAGTACTCTGATATGATTATAAGGACTTTTAAGATGAATTACCTTTATTTGTCTACATACTATGAGTATGATATGTAAGATTAAATGATGAATGTTGTAAACATGATGTGCTTAACTTATCCTTGTGCTTTAATATGTGATTAATCAATGAGTCTATGCTCCAGCCTTTGAGCAGGAGGTATAGAAACAACTTTTACTACTGTTACTAAGATACAATGAAATGAATTTATGTTCAGATAGGTATAATGGTGATAAATGTATGGGTTACTATGCATTATAATACATGCCTTGAGTTTGAACATGGAATGTTATATATATATACCACACATAAGTGAAGACATGTATTTATTGTGTAACACCCCCTACCTAATCCCTAACAGAACTAGATAAGATATGCTATTTCCTCGAAGGTTACCCATTCTGAACCTACCCCACCTATCATTCCTTTACTTCTACAGGCTAGACATCCCAATTATTGGTTTCATGGTAGCTTTATGTCCTCTACCTATATTATTTTGCTTGTGACTACTGTTAACTGACAAAACCATTAAAATCAGGAGTTTCATAATCTATAAAAATTTTGGTAGCATAATGACTGCCCGGGTGAAAAACCAAAATTTTAAACTTGTAGAAGTGCACTTTTATAATCAATCTCAATCTTGTCATATCTCCTAGACCCTTCTAGTCCCCCAAAAGTCAACTCAATAACAATCAATTATACACATACATGTAAGGGTCTCAGACCCATATATCAGTAAAAATCAAGCATGTAAAACATATCAACATATATACATCACACCTGTTTTAACATTTACAAACCTATATGTCACAAAACATAATACTTAACTATTTATGTGATTGGGCCTAACCTTGTACATACATGAGTGCCTTCTACTGATTACAACTCAAAAAGGAATATAGAAAATATACCCAAAGAAGAGGATAGCTAGACTACAAATCTGGAGGCAGCATAGCTAACTTCTATCTTCTACCTGTGCATCGAAACATTGATATGGTGAGTATACACTGTGGTGAATTTAATGTAATATAAATTTTATCATGTGCACATGCAACACACACAATCATATGTGGATTTAATCATATTAAATTTGGTTCAATAACATCTCATTACTCTAATTAATTATCTGTTATTTTATATATTCCTTATTCCAATTAAGAATGCATTATTGTCTGTCAAATTATGTCATTACAACTTTTTATTTTGTTTAAGCCCATACTGGAGAGACTACACTTTAAGACACTAGATAACAGGATCCAAGTTGTGCAATGGCCCACATTTTAGACCTCAGTAGCTGCACCTACCCATCTCTACTCGATAGTAGGGATCGGTTCATGAGAACCTTCCAAATTAGAGTGACAGAGATCAGTCCTGGTAGACCTCCCAATAATAGGGATAGCAGAGATCAGCCCTGAGGGACCTCCCAAATTCCAAATATTAGTCATACTTAGGTGGATAGTAGGGATCAGCTCCGTGGGACCTCCCAAATCCACAAAAATATGGGTAAGCAGGGATTAGTTTGTGCGGACCTCCTAATGCCTAGGATGGCTGAAGTTAGTCCGTACGGACTTCCCCAACAACCTTAGATAATAGAGATTAGTCCATGTAGACCTCCCATTACCCAAGTATGCAGGGCTCTCTAGCAGAACCTCGGCGGCTGCACTGGCCATATCATACACATAGGTAATAGCCCACATAGACCAAAATCCTTAGCAGCTGCTAACACCCTAGTTGACCGATCAACCCATCCAATGGGTTTCTAATTGATATGGGCTAGGTCTAATTACCATTTTTCACTCCTAGTTATAGATCTTTTAACATATGGTCATTCTATTCACTTATTGACATGCCATTTACATTTACATTTCCATTGTCACATAATTAACATTTATGACACATTTGACCCTTGTTACAGTATTAATTTAGTCCATTCTCATAGTCTCATAATTCCAAGCAATTGTTCTCACACATTCAAGCCAAATTACATCAAGTTCACTTACATAACCCAGTGTGTCATTACCACTTAGCATTCCATTTACTCATATTACACCAAGTAATCCTTTTTAAATCACATAACCACATTATGTTGTATGTTAATTGCCATTAGTCATCCTTTTATACCCAGACATATCTACCTCATGACCATGACATAACTCATAGCCATACCATGTTTAAGCATCAATAATTCATTTCTTACCAATCTCACAACAACATAACTTGTACTCACTTTTTAGCCTAATTACATTACATTTCCATATTAATTGCACATGCACGCACACACACTCTTCCTTCACACACCATTCGGCCATTCACTCACACACACCATCACATGCCTTTTCCATGCAATCTCCACATATTCATACATTTTATGATACACCTAGCATACTTACATATTCATTTCATGCATTTACACATATATACATGCAACATACCATTTCCATATACACTTTCACATGCATATATGAGCATTAACACATCCAATAACTTATATTATATTAAATTCACATACTTAGAGTGTCAAAACACCCAAATCCATCACCTCAAGGCTTGCTTTGCCTCTCTTCCTTAAAGTTCTTTTATTTGCCTCTCCTCCTTAAAGTTCATTTATTTTCTTACAAACATACACCATTTAGGGTTTTGAAAAATTCTACAAATTCGTACATAATTCCAAATCAAAAGCTATCTATATAGCTAATCATAGCTTACTTAGGACTACTTAAACCAAAAATAAAAATTAAGGAAAAAGCACTTCTACTCACTTTAGGCATTATTCATCAAGTGCTCATATCTCTCATTCTAGACACTTTCTCTAAATTTTGTTAGTAGGAGAAGCTTCAAGAGATTATGGAGGCAAAGATTGTTGTAAATTTTGGTGGATTTGGCTTAGTTTTATGTGAGGAAAAAAGAAAAAAAAAGAAAGGGGGACGATTATGGAGTGGCTTCGACCATAGAGGTGAAAAGGGAGGTTAAAGATGGGTTGGCATATGTGGCCACCCCACATGTGTCCACCCTTTTATATTAAACATTTGGATGGCCTGGATCGCGCCACATGTTGATTCGACTGTCCGTTTTAATCTAATTTTTGTTTTAAGCTTCAAAAATTCAAAATAATTGTTTTAGGCCTCCAAAAATCAGGCTTTCAATGCCAAAAATTATTGATAGTGCCCATTAAAGGTCCTCTAAAATCTCTTATCAAAAGTCTAAAGGAAACTAGGGTAACTATTCACTCGCATAATTAAGAAATTCTGAATATGTATTAAATGATCACAAAAAATTAAAATTCCTTCACCAATAGATTAATTGGAATTTTTGACCTTTCGGGTATGCTATTTTTAGGTCTATTCGGGCACATCCTAGACCTCTCCTAGAATAGTGCCAACTGAAGTCATTATTCACTAGTTCTCAACCTAAAATAATTTATTAGTTCTACTAAAAGTTTTAATTATTTGATTTTCATTATTTTTTGGCCCGTCAAAGTTTTGTGACTAGTACTTCCCTCTTGGCCATCATAGAGTGCCCATAATGCTTGGAAGACACTGTTCATGCTCCGAGAGTACTGTTCATGAAACTGAGATTCTCAGGCATTATAATCCTTCCTCTCTTAAGAAATTTCATCCTTGAAATTTACTTGGTGAAAATAGGTGAGGATATTGAGCCTTTATATGCTCTTCACTTTCCCAGGTGGCTTCTTTGGTCTTATGGTGCCTCTATAGCATTTCCACTAGCGAGATGGTTTTGTTCCTTAGTTCCTTAACTTCTTTGGCTAATATTTGCACATACTCCTCTTCATAAGTTAGATAAAGTTATACCTGGATCTCTTCAGCAAGTATCACGTGTGAAGGATCAGATCTATATCGCCTCAACATAGAGACATAGAACACATCATAAATCTGCTGCAATTCTGGTGGTAACACTAGTTAGTAGGCCACCAGTCGCACACATTCTATAATCTAGTATAAATCGATGAATCTCGAGCTTAATTTCCCTTTCTTATGAAACAAAAGCATATTTTTCCATGGTGATACCTTTAAGAATACTTTCTCACTGACTTCATATTTGATATCCCTCCTTTCAAGTCCGCATATTACTTCTATCGGTCGGTAGTAGCCTTTAACCTTTCTCTGATGATTCTAACTTTCTCTTCAGTATCTTTAACCAAATTAAGTCCCGTAAGCTTGTTTTCACCCACTTCGCTCTAGTAGAGTGGAGTTCTATGCTTTCTGCCATACAACATCTCATAGGCAGCCATGCCTAAACTAGCTTGATAGCTGTTGTTATAGGCAAATTCTACCAAGGGTGAGTACTGGTCCTAACTTCTTTTAAACTCGATGGCATAGTTGCGCAACATATCTTTTAACACTTATATAACTTGTTCTGATTGTCCATTTATTTATGGATAGAAAGTAATGCTAAAAGTCAAATAAGTACCTGAAGCTTTTTGCAACTACTTCCACAACCTGGAGGTGAAGCAAGGATCTCAATAAGAGATAATAACTAGTGGTACTCTGTGCAGTCTCATAATTTCTTCAATGTATTATTGTGCCAATTTCTCTAAAGAATAGTCCATTTTGATTGGGATAAAGTGAGCTGTCTTAGTCAACCTATCCACAACTACCCATACTGCATCACACTTGAGCTGTCTTAGTCAACCTATCCACAACTACCCATACTGCATCACACTTACTCTGGTCATGGGTAATCCCATCACAAAGTCTATCATAACCTTTTCCCACTTCTATTCTGGAATTGCTATTGGGTGCAACATATCTAGAAGGAACTTAATGTTTAGCTTTCATTTGTTTACATGTGAGACATCGAGCTACATAATCTGTTACATCTCATTTCATGCCTGGCCACCAATAATTAGATTTTAGGTTATGATACATCTTCATGCTCCCTAAAATGCATAAAGTAAGGAGCATCGTGTGTTTCTCTAAGAATCTGTATCTTGATCTCTTTTGCCTCTGGTACACACAACCTATCATGGAAATACAAGCATCCATCTACCTTAATTTTGAATTCTATAGTCTCCCTTCTTTAACTTTACCCATTATCTGCATCAGGTGGTCATTTTGCACTTATGCCTCTTTTACCTGTTGCTTTAAGTCAGGTTTCACTTGCAATTCTACTAAAATTGCATCACCCTCAGTGTATTCAACCTTGGCATTCATAGTCTTCATGGTTGCCATCAACTGTCAACTCAAGGCATCAGCAACTACATTAGCTTTCCCTAGATTGTAGTCAATCAGACAATTATAGTCTTTTATCTGCTCCATCCAACATTGCTGTCTCAGGTTCAACTCCTTCTGTGTAGGGAGATATTTCAAGCTTTTATGGTCGATGTAGATATAACACCTCTCACCATATAAATAACAACTCTAGACTTTTAACGCAAATATAATAATAGCCAATTCTAAATCATGTGTTGGGTAGTTTCATTAATGTGGCTTCAATTGCCTTGAAGCATAAACTATCACTTTCCTATCTTGCATCAAAATAAATTCGAGTCTATTATGCGATGCATCGTTGTAGATCACAAAATCTTTTCCTTTCTCAGTTTGAGTGAGAATAAAAGCTTTAGTCAACATTGCTTTTAGCCTATCAAATCTAGCTTGGCATTTGTCATCCCATACAAATTTCACATCCTTTCACAACAAGTGGGTCAATGGAGCTGCAATTATTGAAAAGCCCTTTACAAACCTTCTGTAGTACCCAACTAATCCTAAGAAGCTTTGAATCTCAGTCACATTCCTAGGAGGCTTCTATTCCAACACTACCTTAACTTTACTCGAGTTAACTTTAATACCTTTTGTTGAAGCTATATGGCTACTTCATTCAACCAAAATTCATATTTACTTAGTTTTACATACAATTGATTCTCTCTCAGGGTCTATAACACCATTCTTAAATGCTACTTGTGTTCCTCTTTATTCTTGGAATACACTAGAATGTCATCGATAAAGACTACGACAAATTGATCTAAGTAGGGCTTGAAAATTCTATTCATGAGGTCCATGAAAACTGTAGGAGCATTAGTGAGTCCAAATGGCATTGCTAGGAACTCATAATGCTCATATCTAGTATGAAAAGCAGTCTTGGGAATATCCGG